>JARLTB010000207.1:2335000-2537500 GCA_030141615.1 Unio pictorum | reverse complement strand
CTCCCAGCGCGAGTTCTCAATGGGGCGAGTTCTCCCAGAGCGAGTTCTCCATACACCGTTGATAATAAAGTCAAGCGTTCAATGAGTTGGCTGTGCTTGAATGTTTAAATTATTGTTGCTGTTGTTGTTGTTGTTGTTGTTGTAGGGTTTAACGCCATTTTTCAGAACACGATTGGCTATAACGGCGGTCAGTATAACTGGTGGATGAAGAACCCGGGGAAACCCCAGGAAAGAACCACTGACCCACGAGAAGCTACTGGCAAGCTTTCTCACATAACTACATTAGCCGAATCTTAGACTCGAACCCACGCAGACAGAGGTGAGATGGCTGTGATCCGTAACGGAGAGCGCTTTAGACCACTCGGGGCCCCTGAATGTTTAAATTATGGCGACTCTCAGTGATGTCTGTGATGTGGATGACATTCCCGAAGTAGAATATTCCATTAACATCCAACCTCACATAATATATTCGTGTGAGAAAGATGAACAGGACTCGGTCAGATTCTGACAATGGCGATGCTCGCGGGTCTTTTGAGAAACATTCAAGCTCGAAATGTCTCTGGCACAACCTGTTGTATTGAGTTAACATAAAGCCTTCTCTCTTTAATTTGATCGCCCATACTGATCTCCTTTTAGAGTCCTTTGTAGGTGTGAAGAAAAAAACACTAATCATCTGTCCGGAACTGATATTATTCACACAAGTTAGAGCTTCGTATTAAACCATCTTGTTTCTACTTGACACTTCGCTGCACAAATTGAATACAACTCTAATACGTTAATCGTCTCAAATGACGTCACATCCTGTTTGTATGGAAGGGAGCTAACAAATTCGCGGCAGGGTCTTTCGATTTCATCTCAGAATACAGGACAGCATTTTTTATGAAATGTAAGTGCAGATACAATATATGCAAATAAAAACTAATCGGGATAGATTATATACACAAACTACTAAATATCCTATTTACAAAAATAATAATACAGGTCGGGGTTTGTCTCCCCTTTAAGCTTCTGATTCCAGATCCCCATAGCAGCAGGGCATGCATTTAAGTTTTTACCTCCACCTACAGTTTGAATATTTTGGTTTTAATACCGCTTGCAAAAATTAAATATTGCATATATATGAATTCAAACGATAACTATCACAGCTCTGGGCACCTACACTTTACAAACGGCCAATGTTTTTGCACTGTAAACACGGACCAAAATATTACAAGCCATATTAATTTTCAATCTAATTAAAGTTCAGCTTTGCTTATATTAAGGTTCATTATCTGGTGACATTAGGCATTATGAGGCTACTTATTTTTAGTAACTTATCAAATAAAGCGTTAGTTTTCGTGTCAGAGAGTATGTGCTAGACACGTCATATTCCGAATGTCAACGTTCACTTTCAAAAATGTGAAAGCTGTCATTTTTGACCAGATAAATCAATGACGTCGTATCGGAATCCGTCAGATCTCCGTAAATCACGAGAGCCATTTTATTCAGACGGCGTATATATTGTTTACTTGCTAATAAAATAGCACACTTATGATTTGTAATTATTTCAACGAATACAATGGCAGATCTTATTAGCTTTATTTGATCTCAAATTCGTGTCGAAACCACTCTTGATTTTCCTCGAACATGTCTATCCACCCTTGTCTTACTTACTTAACCATACAGAGCGTACTTACGGTTATCTCGGGCATTAACCGCTGTACCGGAGATACAGAGACAGGTTCCTGTGGTGGGATGATGTCCAGTAATGTTTGCCATCACTGTTGATGCCAGAGCAAGAGAACAAAGAGTCAGAAGTTTCATTTTTCTCGACGTATGGAAATAGACTGCCTTGAATTCAATAATCTTTTGGTCATTTGAGGTCGTTTCTTATCTAACCAATTGACACGAACAAACCTACGAATCCTTCTCAAGACATGAGATCTACCCATTGCCAAAAACGTTTGATTTCTTGGGTCCAAAGAAACTAGCATCACGTACATAATGTCGAAAATTATTTTACAGCCGTCATTTAGTATCTATGGAAACTATAATGACTGACACACACACACACACACACACACACACACACACACACACACACACACACATATATTTATATATATATATATATATATATATATAGAGAGAGAGAGAGAGAGAGAGAGAGAGAGAGAGAGAGAGAGAGAGAGAGAGAGAGAAAGAGAGAGAGAGAGAGAGTCATAAGAAGGAAAATAACAAGCCAGGATTAAATAAATCACTCTAATCAGATGGATCTGTACAAACAATGCACCTGAATAATGTCTCAAATGAAAATCATACTAAATAAAAACTACAAAAGTTATATGACATTGTTCTAATGAGCAGTAGGGCAAGTACATTGAGAATCGTTGTGTACTCAAGATTCCATGAGGTAAGTCCAACCATGAGTACGGCAGTACTAGGAAACTCTTTGTGGACTCAAGATACGTGACATTCGAACACGTTCTACATTTATTCAATGTCAGGGAACTTAACATAATTTGGTTATGATAATTGTTTGCAGTTTTGAAATCAAGTAACACGTTTGACCGTATTTTGGTAATCAGAACGATATAAGTGACTACCAGATTGTTGAGATAGTTTCAAACATGAGTTATTTGGGATCCTGTTTGATAAAATGAAAGATATGCTTTGTAAACATATAGCTAAAACTAATAACTATTGAACGTACGCAATTGCAATTTCATCCAGGGCGCGGGGCGCAGGCCCAACGTATATTTTTTAAATATGCCCTTATGATGAAAATGTAATCCAAACAAAGGTAGCGGGCTTAACAACAAGCATTGTACATGTAACATAAGATCGTATTTGGCAGTACATAGCTACAAATCTGAACCTAATAAAGTACTTCGTGATGATGTAACACAATTATATATGCACTCTAAAAGAAGGTACTTTTTATTATGTATCATCATGATAGTACATGAGTATGTCTATTCTTAGCTGGAACTTCACCTGTAGTAGAAATCGTTTCATTATTTTTCTATTACCATGCACTCTCTTGTATCATAGCATACTTGCATATTGGTATCTCGTATCTTGTATCATAGCATACTTGCATATTGGTATCTCGTATCTTGTATCATAGCATACTTGCATATTGGTATCTCGTATCTTGTATCATAGCATACTTGCATAATGGTATCTCGTATCTTGTATCATAGCATACTTGCATATTGGTATCTCTTATCTTGTATCATAGCATACTTGCATATTGGTATCTCGTATCTTGTATCATAGCATACTTGCATATTGGTATCACATATCTTGCACCATACCCCACTTCTGCACTGGTATCTCCTATCTTGCACCATACCCCACTTCTGCACTGGTATCTCGTCTCTTGTACGATACCCCACTTTTGTATAAAAATCAAATAATCAAACATTTTCCAGGACAGCGGAAATTCGGTCTTGACTGTTCTGAACGCAATATAACATACATGATTATAATTTATGAAAAATGCGTGAATTCACAAGCATCAAAACCATGTATGTATGTATGTATGTATGTATGTATGTATGTATGTATGTATGTATGTATGTATGTATGTATGTATGTATGTATGTATGTATGTATGAGTGTGTGTGTGTGTGTGTGTGTGTGTGTGTGTGTGTGTGTGTGTGTGTGTGTGTGCATACATGCATGCATTTATGTATGTGGGGTATTATGTTGTTCCATGGTATCGCTCCCTCTAAGTGATTACTCATTAACAAACGTGTGTTTGATCCTTGTACAAGTTTTTATTGCGTTTTTCATTTACCTAATCTATCAGCTCATTCACACTGTTTGTACGTGTGTCTACTATTGTTACGTATATTTGATTTAAATTATTTATTTTTAATTGTCAGATCCAAATTTGGCATTTTGGGTTTTACAATTCATTAATTGGGAAATTATTCTAGAAAAACTTCTATGACCATACTTTATCTGTAAACGGTACGCGGAGGTTTGACCACAGGTGCTTTGACCATAGGTGGTTTGACCATAGGTGGTTTGTCCACAGCGGGGGTTTGACCATAGGTGGTTTGACCACAGGGGGTTTGACCATAGGTGGTAAGAATAATATGAAAAGACAATGATTAGTTGTTGGAGCATTAGATGTAAGTATATTTGGGGATTAAAGTGAGGGATTAAAAGCATATTTTCAGGGATTATAAGTTGCGGCATTTAATTCACTAAAATTTGTATAGTTGATTTGTGAAACGTTGGACCTGCTGCCTAATTTGTATTCATTTTCTGTTTAATAATAAATCGAGTAGGCCTGGCACCAGCCTTTATGTGGACCGAAAACAAGCTGTTATTGACTTTTATTTATTGCATGTTAATTACTATTTAGCATTCACTTATTGGCAACTCAAAGGAAACTTGTCACTTAAAATTTCATTAATTGAACCATAATTTTAAACTCTAAATAACAGTTTATTATTATTATAAAAACCACATATGGACAAACCACCTATGGACAAAACCCCGGTGGTCAAACCCCCGCTGTGGACAAACCACCTATGGTCAAACCACCTATGGTCAAAGCACCTGTGGTCAAGGACAACTTTTTATTTTTAGTTCTTGGGGGTAGGAAATGACTGATTTTCTTATCTAGATATTTCCTTGCGTACGTGTTTAAATGATCGTACGTTTGTTCTATGACCTTCTATGAACTTCCATAAAATCACGGGATCCCTTGTTTACGTAAAAAAAAAACAGGTATATAAATTATTGTTTGGAATAGTACAATTCAGTAGAATCTGGTTTTTTAAGTTAATAGTTGTGTTTTGAGTTATATTGGAATTTGTGTCAATTCGTTGAAGCAAGAGGAATTATTCCATTTATATAGAAAAGAACATGTGCTCATAAAATTTATTTGGATGATTATAAAACAAGAACTGCATCACGTGACATCGTCAGCCATTTTGGATTACATCGTCAAGATTCGAACCTGGAACTATTAGAACATTTATTTATCAGGACTCTTGCAATTCCATCAGTGGATTATTTTTGTGATTTCTATATTGGATTAATGTTGGATTTGATTCTCTAAAACCGTAAGTTTATTTATTTTATGAAAATAATTGTACTTAATAAATTCATTGTTAAAGTTTTACAAGCTTGTTAGTTTTCACTCTTTCTTTGTTGCTGCTTATTCGAGCCTAAGCACGTAACACTATATAGATTTTGATCAGAAGAAAATTAATTTTGGTTACCTGGATTCAATTCTCATCAATATTATGTACATATTGATTACTATTCCCGCTAATCGCCACGTAAAGCAATCACGACTTCTACTATATAGCAGATGCAGGTGGATAATTGTATCAATGTTTTATGAGTATCGATACAGTGACAGGTAACGTAACTACGATTTAAGAGAATAGAGGCCTAATTAGATTTTTCTTTATTGATTTGGTGGTCTACTGGGAAAATCCCTACAGTTTGCCTTCTTCTTGTAAGTAATACACAAAAAGAATAATACCAAGGTGTGTACACATTTCGTAAGTGCCTCCTTCACTGGATAGAGAACATAAGCTGTATCTATATATAATGAATCTCGCAGAGTTCATTTGAGGGATGCTGATTCGTTTCTAATTGTTTCATTTACGACAACGTTAACAAAAAACACCCCGATAGTTTCAGCACAGACTAAACAAAAACGCTGTTTACTAACATACATGTTCTCTAATTTGAAACTTCATTCACAAGAGAGAGGACCTGGAACAAAGTAATACGAGTAGATAACAGAGAGTGAATTCATTGACTTCAATGCAAAAGGATTTCTAGTTAATATTTACGAAGAAAAAAGGGTTTTGTGTTAGAAAATCAAGTGAAATTCCGCGCAATTTTCTCAGAGAGAATCAAGACATTAAGGCAAGTACTGTGAAATATTATGAATAGACAAGTATAAATTACATCTTTTGGAAAGATATTTATTTCAAGATTTAGTACAAAAATGACGGAAAAGAGTGTGCTCAAACTTCGAGAGACATCAAACAATCCAGATCTTAATAAGTGTTTGCAACACAATGGAAAAGAAATCGAGTTTTACTGTAAAGACCATGACATGGTCTGCTGCAGCACATGTGCAGTGATGACCCACAGGAAATGTGAGAACATTGTTCCTGTGGAGGAGGCCGCTTGCGGCATCAAAAACAGTAACCAACCCAATATGACAATGGACAAGTTGCGACAATGCCAGTCATCACTGAGATCTGTCGTGGCTATCTTAGAGGCCAATAATAGAAAGTTGCAAACACAGACTACAAATCTCCGACGGACATTAGTAGAGACACGTCTTAAGGTTAACCATCTATTCGATGAGTTTGAGAAGAATTTGTCATTGGCAAATGATTGCATGTACGAGAGGGAATCCTTACGTAATACTTTACAGGCGGATAGGTGTCGCCATCTTTTCACAACCGTGGAAGGTTGTGTCACAGTTTTGGAGTCAGCAGTAATGGAAGGAAATGAAGAAGGAATATTTGTGATCTTGAAGCAGATTGATTCGCAGATTCGCGGGTTCGAAAAAATTATCGACCAAGAAAATTCTAAGATCAGTCTTGTAAATTTGTTCTTCGATGAGGAAATTATCTTGGATAATTTCCTATTGCAAAAGAATTCGGAAGAGCTAATCAAAATAGAAAATATTCAGGAGGGACCCCTTGATCTTGAGAAGTTATAATTGACCGGATGATTTCTTTCGTCTTAAGGAATATCAATGTCCTTTCCAATTGAACGTGAGCTGTATCTGCCACACGTGTTACTAATGGAATACCGAGAATATGGTGAACACTGTAAACTGTTGTATGACGTTGTAAAAATATTATTAACCTAACTGTTTTTTATTTTCGTGTTTATAAATCGAACATTTCAATTATAAGTACAACTTTGTGTGGAATTTATGAAACGAGTTTTGTCAGTCCAACGATATTACATATTTACACAATCAAAATCAAAATGGAATCAAAACAAATTATGTCTACACTGAAGGTGGACATGACAGACTTGTCTGTTGTTGGTACTGCTGTTTGCCCATCATGCAAGCGTCCATTCAACACATGTGTCATGAAAGTACAGATACTAATCGTAAGTAGTGAATTATGCCATCTGATTAAAAGTCAGAACACTGAACTAAACAGGGTTCGAGGACAATATTGATTTATAAGTTCTTTTGCTTTCATAACAATGTTATTTTATTGACACATTAATTCAATACCTACCCTGATAATAACAATAAAGATGATGATAAAAAAAACTTGTATTATTAATTAATTTTGATTTATTTCGATCATTATGTCCACCATGTAGGATGAAGTACAAGTAGTTTTAATAGTATAATATTGTAATATACGGAATTGTTCTCTTCTGTACGGTAATTGTTGACAGTTCGTCAAATACCATTTATGGTAACTGTCGACATCTTTCGTTCGTCAAAAACTATAATCATATAATCTACGATATGTAAGATAACCAATATTAGTGTCGTAAGCACACTATGTTTGTTAACATCCACATTTTTCAGACATGAAGAAAAAGTTACAGTTAAGACTAATAAGGTTTCTCGGATAGAAAGAAAAAATGCAGCTATAACTAATCAGTTATTTCAGACAGGAAACAAAGTTACAATTAGGCCTAATAAGGTATTTCAGTCAGGAAACAAAGTTACGATTAGGCCTAATAATGTATTTCAGACAGGAAACAAAGTTACAATTAGGCCTAATAAGGTATTTCAGACAGGAAGAAGAAGTTATAGTTAAGACTAATAATGGTAGCCAGGAGCATACGCACAAAATAAGTACATGTACGATTGACCTACTGATTAAAAATAAATTGCACGAAAATTGTTGGCGGGGTCATTATCGTCGTCATCCAAGGCGCCATTTACCCTTATATTCCACTGAAGGATGCATTTGCAAATTTGACATGATAAGGTGTTTTATGGATTGGAGGCGATTGCGGAGAGTATTTGTTTATTGGAAATGATATGTAATGAATGTAATCGCTTCTTAAGGAAATGGCTTGATTGTATTTGATCCAAACCTGCGTTTAGCTTTCTTAGGTCGCTGCCATTGTATCATATGCATAAAGAGTTCGCCTTGTCGTCGGAATACATTGCAGTTGTACAACTTCATTTTGAAAATCAACGATTATATGTTTCCATACAAACCGTACCTTCCTTATTAATGTTTTGTGGTCGTTGAATGAGTCTGTTTCTTCACAAACCACGCTTTTACTAATGTTAATTGTGTGTGGTCATTTTATTTGTTGTTTTCTTTACATTCCACATTTTAGCTAATAATACATATTGTGCGAGCATTGGGAGACAATAATTATATCCTTATGTCAGTCCCATTCAGTTCCAAAATATGTATCTGTGATCATTGAATGTATATAAGTTTTTGTGGGCAAACCATAATGTTCCTAACGACACCACAGAAAACTTAGAAATAAAAACGGTCCAATTACGCATCCAAGGGACATAACTCTATTATATATTGGAAACAATTATGAAACAAGTTATATCCCATACTCTATTGCAGCCCTACAGCATCATCATCATCAGTCTCTTGAGTGTGGTCGTTGAGGCACTGTTCAGCTGAACACATAACCAGTTCCCTCCACTTGTCTCGATCATGTGCCAATGCCTTTGTCTCCACAAAACGTTTCCTGGTCCATTCCGTGATGTTGTCACTCCACTTTTTTCTGTCTACCTCTCTTTCTATCACCAAACGCCAGTTAATATTGTCTGCAACAATTTCCAAATGATAATATGTCTTCTGCCCAAGATTGCCCAGGATTATATATTTCGAGAATAGCGAAAATACTCTAAACTTCACACAGTCATTAAGGAATGATAAAAATGAGACGGACTCAAGACACACAGATGAAGAAAATAGGCGAAGTTTGTTCCTGACTTGAATCAAATAGGGAAATCGATCGCACAAGAGACTATCCGTATGTCAGAAACGAGGTCAAACTTCACATCCCCACCTCACGAAGTTTTCCTTGAATCTAGATGTTGCTTATCATTATCACATAGTAGGTATAGTTTTCCTATAGTATGTGCAGTTTCATATTTTCATCATTATCAGTCTCTTGACCTAGTGTGGTCGTCGAGGCACTGTGCTGCTGAACATCTGACCAGTTCCCTCCACTTGTCTCGATCATGTGCCAATGCCTATGTCTCCGCAAAACGTTTTCTGGCCAATTATGTGATGTTATCAGCCCACTTTGTTCTCTGTCTACCTCTCCTTCTGCCACCTTGGACACTGCCCTGCAGTACTGTTGTGGATAGACTGTTGGCTCTAGTGGCATAGCCATTCCATTTCAGATTTCTGTTTTTGACAGTGGTGAGGAGGTCTTCATAATGGCCTACTTTGTACCTGATGGTGTTACGCACTTCTTCGTTTTTGATGTGGTCAATGTAAGAGATGCTTAGGCTAGTTTTGTAGCAGCTCATTTCAAGTGCCCGGATTCTTCGTTGTAATTCAGCTGTCAGGTCCAGGCCTCAAATGAATACAGAAAGATTGAGATGACTTATGCTCTCAATAGTCTGATTTTAGTTTTCAGACAGATATTCGTGTCTCTCCCAATGAGTCTTAGCTTTAACATAGCTACTTTTGTTTTTGCTGCTCGTGATAAAATGTCTGTTCTTGATCCCTCTTTGGTGATTATAGAACCAATATATTTGAACTGGCTCATTGTTTCCATTTAATCTCCTCTGACTTTAATCTTAGCTGAGATTTGTTTGCCGACTTTAGTCATCAGCTTTGTCTTCTCAGCGCTCAGTTTCATATTTTCATTATCATCAGTCTCTTGACCTAGTGTGGTCGAGGCACTGTGCTGCTGAACATCTGACCAGTTCCCTCTACTTGTCTCGATAATGTGCCAATGCCTGTGTCTCCGCAAAACATCTGACCAGTTCCTTCCATGTCAAATCTGAAAGATGTTTCATCCAGGTTCTTCACTAAGGTGTCAAGCTTACCTCAACAGCCTGCCAGACCATCAATGTTGTCTGCAAAGCGGAGGTTGGGGATATTACGCCCTCCAATGCTGAATGTCCCACAGTGGTTTTACAGGGCTTCGCTCATGATGAGCTTTAAGTAGATGTTAAAAAGCGTGGGTGACAAGAGATAACCTTGACGTGCTCCAACTGTTATCTGGAACCAGTCCCCCAAAGGACCTTGAAAAATTGATGCTCTTATTGCCGACTCCACGTCTTCTTTGAAAATGGGGAAATCATCATCATTTGTGGAGTTTGGAACTACAAGCACCTCTGGGTCTCATGTGAACTGATGGTTGTAGAGTTCTTTACAATATACAGTCCATCTTTCTGCAATGTCACTTGCTTCTGTGAGGCATTTCCTAGTTTCGTCTTGAATGGTACTGACTCTTGGTTGCTTCTGTCTGGTGATGTTTTTCACAATTTGGAATGCCTTTTTGCTGTTATTCTTTATTAGACTGCTATCTATTGCTTTACACTTATATCCAATCCAATCTTCTTTTGCTTTCTTTAAACTTTTTTCTCCATGATATTCTTGTTTATTGCTCGGTACTCCATTGCCCCTGTTGTGTGTCTGGTGTTTTTAAGGTCTCTTCGGGCTTCACACAAATTCAGAATCTCTTCTGTAACCCAAGGTTATTTCTTTCTACCATATCAAACAATGTGGCATCACAGCATATTGATTATTCTGTTTTGAAAAATGATTATCGTTATAAAATGTTCTGTTTAATCGGGTGGCAGCTTTTTCATTGATTTAAAGTTTGTAAAAAGTGCAATCTAATTTTACTAGTTCAACTTTATTTAGGACTATATTATAATCACAACAAATGAAAGGTGCACCTTCTGTCAGAATGAACGAAATTATTCGTTCTTCTTTCTTTCTAAATAATTTTCACTGAAATTAAAACTGTGATAGAAAGAATCTCAAATGGGTATCTATTTAATATTAAATTTATGAAACGCGTTGAATAATGTCCAGCGTTTGCGAGCCTTGGCGACTAGTTTCATAAATTCAATATTGAATCGTTACCCATCTGAGATCCTCTATATGTGTTTTGCTGTATATTTGTTTTATTTTAACATCTTGAATAAATGTATATGCATAGGTCTGACTGTCGTGGTTTGGATTCAGATTATTGCATACATGTCTCCTTAACAAATAAAGTGTCAGCATTGTTTGCAGCTGTTGCATTAGAAGATTAAAAACAAATTAATTACCAAATGGTAAAAACCCATTACAATATTTTAGATGGACATATATGACCTGTTCATTCTTACCCTTATTTAGAACCTGATCGAACATTTGATCCTTTATTAGGGCTATGATATAACATTTGATCCTTTATTAGGCTATGATATAACATTTTATCCTTTATTAGGGCCATGATATAACATTTGATCCTTTATTAGGGCTATGATATAACCTTTGATCCTGTATTAGGGCTATGATATAACCTTTGATCCTGTATTATGGCTATGATATAATATTTGATCCTTTATTAGGGTTATGATATAACATTTTATCCTTTATTAGGGCCATTATATAACATTTTATCCTTTATTAGGGCCATGATATAACATTTGATCCTTTATTAGGGCTATGATATAACATTTGATCCTTTATTAGGGCTATGATATAACATTTGATTCTTTATTAGTGCTATGATATAACATTTGATCCTTTATTAGGGCTATGATATAACCTTTGATCCTTTATTAGGGTCTGATCAAGTCTATAAATAAGACATAGGTTTGCTTTTGAGCTGATAAAGAACATGTTTCATGTTAATCATTTGATTGGCCGTTTTGACAGATGGTTGTATCTCTTTTACTTTACTGTTCCTAACAACGTGTAAACTAGTCTTTTACCTTTAGTTATAGAAACGAAGCAAGTTGATGGATAAATGAGGACATCTAAGCACGAACACACTGCATATCACCAAAGAAAACTTTTCAACCATGAAATAAACTATTACGGTAAATAAACTGTATCATCTTCCTGTTTTTCTGGTTTGTCTAAAAAGATGTTTTCGTGTTCAGACAAAACATCTACTGGGGAACGAATTCCCTGTTGGAATCGGTCGTTTTAACAAGGCATCAAGCCCACCAGAAGTATAATTGTATGCATCCACTATTTACGGCAAGGTAAGTCTTTCACAATTTCCAAGTCCACTGATGAATAAACATACAGGTTCTTCGGGGATGCAGTTTGTTACTTGTGATCAGATACATGCATGCTTTGGCCATTGTAATCAGAAATATACTAATACATTTATTTATTAATTAATGAAATGTTTGTCTGTCTGTGGATCAGCTGAATTTGGAAAACATTCAATTTATTACTTGATACCAAAGATCACGAACACACCCAAATGACAATTAAAGGTTGAATCATTGTTTTGGTCACATGACAAAAATCATAACAGTTTGATCTCTACTTTGTTTTTTTTATCCGCTTGTAGATACATAAGGGTGTAGAGAAACAAATCCTAACCACAGTTATTGCACATTATCCAAATTTGCTTCATGGAAGACTTCAGCAGCTAAATGACTCTGAAAATTTTTCTTAGCCAAGCAGCAAAAACCCAGTTTTACTGTTTTTGACGGGACATTGTGAGAGGGCAATGGCATGGGAATGAAAGCATTATTTTGATAGATGTTTACAACGGGATTGGACAAAATTTTGGACATTGATGAATGAGATTTGCGAAAGGAAATATTTCTTATTTCTTTTTCATGACAAGATTGACTACGTCATAGTTGTTCACGCTCGTTTAGATATGAACATCAAGGAATAATTAGTTTGCGTCTCGTTTAAGAGGATTATGAATTAGAAAACGAGATTATATTTGTTCCTTTTTCAGGAAATGAAGGTTTTTTTCTGGCTCTATCTTGAGTAAAAAAGTCTATATATTTATAATAACATCCTTTACTAAGTTGAAATTGATGGTATGATTGGGCAAAGTTTAAACGAGTCTTTGAAATTTTTTTCGTCGATTTCAACAGTATTACCCAGATTTATAAATACGCTATTCGGCAATAGAAAATATCCTCAAAGCAAACACCATAGACCAATTTCACTTTTAGTCTGTTACGTTGTTTTGGAACATGGTCAGAAAGATTTCTTCTGTGTCGAAACCTTACTGCCCTAAACATTACAGCCCATTAATTTTCAGAAGTGATATTGTGGAGATTATATATATATATATATATATATATATATATATATATATATATATATATATATATATATATATATATATATATATATATATACACACACACACACATTCTGTTTTGAACTTGTGCACATAACTGGGAACCAAATTATATGTTGCCTTTGTTTAACCTTGCAAAACCTTCATCTGTTAGACCGTTTCCTTCACGTGGGAAGAATGAGTGAAGCCTGTAGACTGATATGTTTTAAAATTCTGACATAGAATTAATTTCATTTGCTGACGATATTCACCAGTAGTTAACAGTATCTGTTCTCGAAATCATCGAAACGCATCTAACACTGGAGACGGTCTAGCTTCCCCAATATCATGTACAGTTTAATGTTTGTTTCTTTTCCTTGAGGTCTCTCTAATCATGATGTGGAGGCATGCTAAAATGGTTGTCTTTATGATCTAGGTCAGGGTGCACATACTTTATCGGCCAAGGCCCAGAGTTCATTTTCTAAGACCACTCGAGGGCCGCAAACACTAATTTCTTGAATACAATTACTATTCATGGGCCAGATTTCTGTGTTGTTTTAATTCGTACTGAGGGCCAGACAGAAGAAGTTCGGGGTTTTCAGGAAGGCGGGCCACGGGTAGTGCACCCCTGTTCTAGGTGTTTCAATTCAACCCATCCCGAATGGTAGAGCTTACTGCACCATGACACAGTAATATCCTAATGTGTATTACCAGTACATTATTTATTTGGTCGAACCAAAACGCCCCAAAAAATTACGAATTTTCTATATTAATGTGATGAAGAACGCTGATTAACCTGCCAACCAATCAGCTACTTGACCATAGTTTTGGTAATCTTCATTCCAAGCGTTACAATCGTTTGTACATGCCTTTACTAGACCCAGGTACGTTGAAGATCTCACGGAATCACGTGTGATGTATGGTTTAACGAGACTATTGCTTCACCAGACACTACACTCTTCGTCACAGTCGTAAAGTAAGAGACTGTGCTTGGATATTATCCTTGCGCCGATCAATGCTGAGGTCACTTCTATATGTTGAGAGTACAAAACATGTAGTCCCATTATGAAGTCAGTCTAGTATTCTACTGAAAGTAAGTATAAACTAAGCACAATTCCTTCAAAAATATGTGTTAATATGTGGGGTTTTTTTTGTGACAACATAAAATCTCCGATGATTCCTATAGGACCTCCGTTTTTAAATCTTTATTTTTTAGGTGCTACATTTTGAACTTTGTAAAGTTTTGAATTTTGTAGTTGAGTAAATCTTGATTGTAATTCACATTCCCATTAATAGAAGTTATTGTTTTAAAAAACCAAACATCAACCAAGCCCCACCCGCATCCCAAACCGTCCAAAAACAAACAGAACCCCACAAGACAAAATAAAAAATCCCGAAACAACAAAAACCCACCTCAAAGACCCTTAAACCGTCCAAAAACCCACAAAACAAAATTAAACGAAACTTGTGAAGTTTGCCAGACCCTAGCGAGGCGGTTGTCTCACAGAGCCACGCTATGATTTTGGTTGAAGAGGACTGTGAAATATTACGGTATATTTTTTTTGTTGCTATGTGAGAAACGTTAATGAGAACGTTAAATATTTTAAAAGTTATGAAGGAGCAGACCGGAAACCATTTGAAATTGTATAGAAATGTTGCATTTTATTGTTGTTTAATGAAACCAAGTAGAATGTAAATATCCTTTATTTTGGGATCATGCAGACTTTTGAGTTACTTCCTCTACGTCAGTTTGTCTACATTAGTAATGTCAAACATTTATCTATGGTGACACTTTGCAGAATATTTTAATCTAAGGTGGATTAATTTGTAGTAAAAATCGACAGAGGTCTATAATGTGTGGCAAAAGTGGCATACTTTAATACGCTTATACATAAAAAGAAAAACAGTAATGGTGATATGAAGTCTCATGGATATTTTTTATTGAGGAGGGTATATTTCATTGGTCTGTCATTTTGAGATATGTACGTAACATGCAGAATAGTTGTGGTCCATATAGGTGTGATATGAATTGTGCATTCTTTGAGCACTTGTTAATGGTTTTGGATCGAATCGTCCTTTAATGTAATCTAAATAAATCTCACCGTTTTAACTACTTCCTTTTCAAATCTTTAGAAATCTTATTCCCTGCTGAGTAACTTTCCGTTTCATAATATATTGTTTCTTTAGATGTTCATGGTTTAGCACGTGATAAACGTTACATACTAGAATTCTCACATTTTGTAATAACATATGTTCCATGGTTGTTATTCCAAAAGAGAATGGTTGAAGAAGCCCTAAGAACCATATTGCAGGAAATGTTCACATTGGTTGGCAGTGAACCACACAGTGTTCTGTTTACTGTTTCACACTTAGGATATCAGTATACAGTTTCTTTTCTTCAATTGCTGATACACTCTCAATTTTTATTTTTAACATTGCATGCATGTTTATGTCAGTGATTTTGTGTGATCTGAAATACTTGGAACGATACCACCAACTACAAAAAAAAAAAAACTACTTCACTACATACGACAGAATATCTTGCACACTGTGAACAGCCTCTAGCATAGCACAACACTGTTTCAATAGCAGTGTATCTTGACTTTACACGCTGGCTTAGGGGCATCAGTGCCTCCTGATTTCACTGTGTGACATACTTTTTGTTTCTGGGTAGTAAGTGTTATTTTGTAATTGTCTGTGCCTAACAAAAATTTGGAAAATGGCTATTATTCCCCACAAAATATGATTTTGTGAGCAGGACAGGGATATTTTGAAATTCACTTATTTGCAATAATGAAACCGGCGAATTTGTGTCATTTCGTTCATATATAGTCAGAGCACCAACATATAAATCAAAATTCACATGTATTTAATACTGAAGTAATACAAAATTAACCACAAACGATTTAAAAGTGAGTAGACTTTCGAGATTTACGATTATACTGTACATCACTTTCACGAATCAGCCCCCAAATGTAGTCTCCCATTATATTCTCGTTATACTGTCCTTGGTAGCGGCGTTGAAAGTAAAGTATATAAAGTAAAGTATATCGTGGTGGCAGCGCTCGCCTTGCTCCTTCGAGTACGCACCCATATTTCCCTTGAATTTATCATGATGAGTATCAATGATATGGACTTAGAGGGACATCCTGCAGTCGCATTCTGCCGTAGTTCTTCACCAGAGTCTCAACCAGCTCCACATAGTTTTCGACATTGTGATTGCCCAGAAAAATCTGAACTACTGTGACAAAACGGTTCCAAGCCGCCTTTTCCTTACAAGTGAGCTTTTTGTGAAATCCATTGCACTTCAGGATCTTCTTTGTCTTTGTTCTGAGGAAGACACCGGCTTTTATGTTTGCCTCAGACAGCTTAGAGAAGAAGTCTTGAAGGTACTTGAAGGCTGTCGACTCCTTAAATAGAGCTCTAAAACAATGTTTCATAAGGCCCAATTTGACGTGCAGTGGTGGCATCGGCACCATCCGAGGTCTGCCAGCGTCTTCCACTTGACATTGTTCTTCCCCGCAGATAACTCGGTCCGCCTTTGTCCAGTCCCGCCATTGGTAGTGAGTCTTCGTGTCCCTGTTGTCCCAAAGGCACATATAGCAAGGAAACTTGGTACATGATAAACGATAACCATGGCATAATGTTGACCTGTGCAATCTTTCGTATAAAAATTGTATAACAATAAATACACCCATCCACCAATATTTGATTAAATTTGCTTCATTTTATTAGTCTCTTACCTTTAAAGTGCGATAAAGCTAGGAAGAAAAGGCTTTGCTACTATATTGTAATTGAACGGTGATCAATTTATTCTTGTTAAATCCCATTTAGAAATGTGCCAGTCTAGGCTTGCTGTGGTGAGTTGAAACAAGAGTTCATTTTTTTATCTCATGAAACTGCATAGTGGGTTACAGATTCAGACTTAAAGAGACAAATAACTCATTTGAAGCAACGAAATTGTTGTGTCACGAATCGGCAACATTATTTAGGTCACAGCCGCTCCCAGACAAAGGAAAAGAAAGCACAGATAGAAATACGGGATTGACCTTCTATTCATTCATTTGTTAGGAGGATTGACTTCTGTACTAGTGACAACCCGGTTTACGTTTCAAAGACAAAGCTAAGAAATCAGTTTCTTGCCCATGGAGAGAAAAAGATTAGAACTCGGGATCTCAGTATTTTTAGTTAACCGCGCTTACCACTGAGCTACATCAGTTACTCTCTTGCAAGCAAATTAAAACAAGAACCACGCTATGATCTTTGTCTTTCTATTTTACTACATTTTATAGGGATATGTCGATAAGGGATACATGGTCACTCCTTTATTTATATATTTAGAAACAGAGAAACAGTGTCAAAGGTATATCGTGATATCAGAAGTACAAGCAATGGTCAGAACCAAGACACGCTAAGTTTGACACCCACTGCTCTATTGAAAGTAGGACAAATCTATAAAGTTGAGATACAGTACATGTGGAGTACATGTACGCTACCTACTGTAAGTATTATAAGAACAAGATCAAGACACGATTTCATAGCAATTATTAAGAGACCCCCTTCCCCCTTCACGCCAACAAAGAAAACCCATACTCCAAAACAAAAGAGCGTAAAAATATGAAAAATAAATAACATTTATATCAAAAAGTATCATGTTAAAAGGGAACATAAATTCAATTATGTCATTTACATGTATGATAATTAAATATTTCTGATTTTATTTTAATAAGTAGTTGAACAAAATTTGCACTAAGTAGTGTGCAAATAAAACATTCGTAATATTGGTTGTAATTAGAAATGCTGAAATCTCTTAAAATGTGTACATAGCTAACCATACAATGTATATTAAGTACGTTCTCATTTTATTTCTTTAAAAAAACAACAATACAGAGAAGAAACACTGAACGTCACAATAAGCTCTTGTCATGCTTTCATTGCACAAGTAGGAAGTGAGTGTCTTGTTAACAATATATAGATGCATCATAATTTTATTATTAAGGTCATCTTATCTTGATACCTCCTTATTGAATTGACCAAATTAGAACGTTACCTAATTAATATAATTTGGTTCAGGATCATGTTCGGTAAATAAATACCTTGAGTGAAAGGGAAAGTGTTTTCAGAGCACACCTCCCCGCTGCTCTGTACCATACACTGGCTATCCATTCGATCCAAAATCAAACACAAAATTTGTTCTCTGTGCTACGTTTCCCTGACGGGCTCCAGTCCATCATACCTATCTGGCCTCACCTATGTGTACACACCAGCAAGATATTTACGTTACTCTTCTGACAATCGTATACTCATTATTCCCACCATGAAAACGAAGTCATATGGACAACGTTCTTTTGCATACCAGGGCCCAGCAACGTGGAATGAATTGCCCCATTGAAATTAGACACAAAGACACAGTGATCCCTTTCAAGAGTACTCGTAAAACTCAACCCTTTCGACTTCAATAACAAACTTAAAGACCTAATAATGTTTCCTACCTTAAATATTTTCAGCATTATTTATGTTTTATAATTTCATTTTTTTTTTTGTTGTAGTCATATCATTATAGATCTTGTAAAGCTTAGAGCTTCTAAAGATTAGGCGCTATACAAAGTCCTCATTATTATTATTATTATCAATGGAGTAGCGAGGATATTTGGCGCCCAGGGCAAAGCACCAAAATTTGCGGCGCCCAGGGCAAAACACCCAAATTTGCGCCCTCGGCTGCCCCTGTTGCGTAGTTATGATGATACTTTGGGCCCCATTTGGCGCCCCCTAGCCACCGGCGCCCGGGGCGAATGTCACACCTGCCCCCCCCCCGTCGCTACGCCACTGATTATTATTATTATTTTAAGTAGTATTCGCTTCCAATAAGTCATATTTATAGTACATTACAACTTAAAACAATTTAAAACCATTTTTCAAAACAAACAAAAAACGGCTTGCAAACACGAATTTTTTAACATTGCGTATATAAATTACCCGACATGTATACATCCGCTATCTGACGTATATACTAAAAAGTGTCAATAATATCCCATATATTGTGACTGTAGTTAGCAATTCTTATGTTAATAAACAATTTTGGGAATAAAAAATCGTTCATGAGAAACATATAACAAGTAGATTTACCATTTACTTAGTATATCCACCATGATCAGACACAGGTCAAAACATGTTTTCTCAATTCCATTGTCAAAAGCACGAATTAAAATTTCCAATGACAAAATACAAGATGATATCTAAAGTTTATTGTTAAAAACAAGATGATCTCTAAAGTCAATTTTCAAAATAACAAGATCTCTAAATTACATTAAAAACAAGATGATCTATAAATTTCATTAAAAACAAGATGATCTCTAAATTCCATCAAAAACAAGATGAACTCTAAATTCCATTAAAAACAATATGATCTATAAATTCAATTACAAACAAGATGATCTCTAAATTCCATTAAAAACACGATGATCTCTAAATTCCATTAAAAACAAGATGATCTCTAAATTCTATTAAAAACCAAGATGATTTCTAAATTCCATTAAAACACGATGATCTCTAAATTCCATTAAAAACATGATGATCTCTAAATTTCATTAAAAACACGATGATCTCTAAATTCCATTAAAAACAAGATGATCTCCAAATTCCATTAAAAGCAAGATGAAATCTTAATTCCATTAAAAACAAGATGAATTCTTAAGTCCATTAAAAAACAAGATGATCTCTAAATTTCATTCAAAACCAAGAACATCTCTAATTTCCATTGTCCAAAAAAACAAGATGGTCCCTTAATTCCACTGTGATCATCTCATTAAATTTCAGTCAAAACAATAATATTAACAAGCAACGTTTTCGCTTGTCTTAATTTGTTGATATAAAAGTGTTTGAAAAACAAGTTAGCAAGTGCATAGTTCTATTCCTCGATCAAAAATATATAAAATCCTTGACGAAGTGTATTTAAGTTCAAAACGTATTATTTGTATCAAATCTTTTACAAGAAAAAATTTTTAGTATTAGTATTCCATTTTTCACATCGTGATTGCATCCACCTTATTCCTATTTATTTCTTAATTTGCTTCCTTTTTTGCCATGTTCTGCTGTCAAAAATAATGAGTTTAAAAGTTGGTAAGCAAATAAACATCTTAGAACAACGTTATAAGGTATGGATATAGCTGCATTTTTTTCACTTCCTAACCACTGTGCAAAGTGATTTACGGACGACCCAATGCATACCAGAAACGTTTTATTAAATGGAAAGAGTACAGAAAAATTAGGAGAATCCTAAAAAGGTTCGGCGACGTATAGGTTGAATAATGTACACATATATGTTAGTTATTACCTAGTTTGTGTATACTAAACAACGCCTGAACATAATGCTCACATTATGTACTTTGTAATATTTTCTCTGTATCCAATGCATCGGCAGCATTTGGTACAGAGCGGATCACAACGTCCCGTGACCGGCCGATAAACTCGTGTCTTCGTGTAAATGAGATAAGATAACACGAACTTATAAGACACAAGAACTCTACTGGATTCAAGGTAGCTTGATTCCATACGTTGAAGAAAAATGAAGTTTCTGGTTATTTTTGTTGTTGCTTTGGCAACAAAGGCGATGGCAAATATTACTGGACATCCTGCCACCGGATCTTGTCTCTGTGTCTCTGGTTCAGCGGTTAATGCTCGGGAGAACCGTACGTACGCTATGTCTGATATAAGTACGTGCGTGTGTTTGTGTGTGTGTGTGTGTGTGAGAGAGAGAGAGAGAGAGAGAGAGAGAGAGAGAGGGTGGGGTGGGTGTAGCTGTACAGTTAAAAAAATCACTCGTTTGTTTATATGGTATATTCATAACTGACCAATAGCAACGAAATCCGCAGGGGTGTTTTCTGAACTGGTTCAAATCGACACGGTAGGTCTTTTAAAATTTGTATGTCCCATGCTGTATTGAAAAATTGGAGTTCTTGAATCTACAAATAGAGCAAGTCGTGCATGGTACTGTAAACTGAATGCAGTTCCCACTATCGCTATTGCTAAACAACAGCTTTTGATCTCTCTTTCTTTGTCCATATGAGAAAACAAGATCACTTTTAATTTGCCTTAGAGGTCGTCCATTAATTTTGTCAAAAAAATGGGGGGGGGGGGAGGAGGGGGTTTGAAGAAGTTTGACAATTGTTTACATGGTTGAGATGGGAGTTCAAGATAAATTGACATCAACAATGTTATTTTTTTTACAATAAATTTAATAAATTCAAAAAAAGGAAATAGGAAAATGGGAAGATGATAGAAGCTAGAGATTTTTTCATGAATTCAAAGTGTTATAGTCAATTTAAAATCTGTTAAACAAGTTTTTAAAAAATTTATTAAAATTTATTTGTAGAACTTTTAATTTCCATAATTCTATTTTTAGCATAAAAGCCAGTCGTATAAAATATTGTTAGTTTGTAGGGGGTGGGGGTGGTAAACAAATTAGACAGAATTTTATTATGGGGGGGGGGGAGCTCACTGAAAGTTTGACAGTTGTTGACAAGGGGAAGGGCTGGATGGGTAACAAATTGTCTAAAAATTGTTGACATAATTAATGGACGTCCACTTACAATGCATTATATTCTATTTTGCAAAACTTTAAGACAGCACTCAGTCGGCAGTTGTGGCATCTCTCAACAATGGAGACTGCTTCAAATTTAACGGTGGAATCTTAACAGCAGAAGGTTACACCTGGTATCAGCTTCAGAACGTCAACGGACATGTAAGTACAGCATTGGAAATAATAATAATAATAATAATAATAATAATAATAATAATAATAATAATAATAATAAGAAGAAGAAGAAGAAGAAGAAGAAGAAGAAGAAGAAGAAGAAGAAGAAGAAGACGAAGAAGAAGAAGAAGAAAAGAAGAAGAAAAAAGAAGATAAAAAGCAGGAGCAGAGGAATAAGAAGATTATTTTACAATTCGTAACAAGCTTATTGATGATGACGATGACAAAGTCGACGATGAAGATGATGACAGGAAAGATTCATTAAATCAGTTATCGATCAAAGTAAATGTTTCAAATCTAATGTTTCACACTGGGAGAATTTGAAATATAATATGAAACAAATTATTTGCCATCATTCAAAAGACTTATACCATATATTCAGAATCACCTTCAAGTTTCTTTTTAATGAAATAAAATAGTTTCTCATTCATGAGAGTCTGATAAACATTTAATAGCCTAAATTATTATATATTTTCACACGAAAATTTCCAGAAGCATTAAAATTCTTTGGGGATGGAGATTGTATAAACCACAACAAAGATTCTTTGAATATGCAACTTTTAATTGCAATGTCATGTACTACCTAAGCGTCAAAATCTAACAACATGCATTAAGTTCTTTGCAATGGAAATGAAAATGTAGCTTTTAATCAAAATTATAACTTGTTCAGATCAGTTCAGAAGTTAGTAAATTATTCTTAAACTAAAACCGTTCAACAACGATATTCAAAAATATTCAATAAAAATTGCTCCTTTTCACTTCAACTATTTCACTCTCATGTATTTTGTGCAATTTAGAAAGGCTGAAGTTTCGTTGACAGAGTTTTGGGGTCAACATTATCGTCAGTAAATCATCGCTACCCCAATTATATGTCAATTTCATAGATAGTATCATTTACATGTTTAACAAAATATCATGTATCCCCTCCACCTGACCAGTTGCTTCTGCACCACACTCGTCGTTATCACACAACTGAAATTCAATATTTTGTAAATGTCAGTATTAATGTCTGCTTTTGCCTACTTGTGGCATATATCTTCTGGATTCCATCAAGTCTGCAAGCAAGAAAATATGGCGTAATCGTATATACTCGGTCTCTATTGTCATTCTGAGAGTAGCACCGCATGCAGTATGTTTTGTAATATGTACGATTTTCAAATGTTGTATCTGTCCAAAAGTGTTTCATTGTGTATCAGTACATAGATGCAACCAAAAGGCTTTAAAGTTTCCTATCGAGCGGGTTTCAATAAATGTGGCAATCTGATTTAATCTGAGATGTCTAACCTGGCGGAGTTTGAATATTGTTGTATGGAAACGTTCTCCCGAATAAAGTTTATAATTAAAGAAAAATGAAAATTGTAATTTTATTGGTGAAGCACAGGGTGAATAGAAGATATTGTATTGGTGCCCATCACGTCTACTTCTAGTAAGTAAATCTAGATTTTAATCATCTTGATAAAACGAGGAACTTTTAAGTGCTAACGAAGATACTGAAATGGTTGTATCATTAATTCAATGATGGCAGTATGCCACCATTTGCAAAATCGTTGCCGGAAAAGTTCTGATGGAGAATGACCTTCACAACTATCATCATTGTTATACATACATGCACCACTATCACCCACTTCTTGTCCTGCTCCTTCCATCTCTGTAGAGACTAATGATCTAATATTCAATTTTAGAATGCCTGGGTAGTTGGTACTTATCTGAATACAGCCGATGCCTCAAAGTGTACCACAGCTGCATGTAAGTACTGAAACGATGAAATATAACATTAGGCCCAAAATTGTTTTGTTTAAATGAATAAAAACAGAAATAAGTTTTGGAATAATCAGCAAAGCCACAAACCAGCATTGTCTAATTTTGTTGAGATAGGAATAATTTCATGATGAAAGTTTTTAAACATCTCTCTCTCTCTCTCTCTCTCTCTCTCTCTCTCTCTCTCTCTCTCTCTCAAACACACACAGCACGCGAGATCATTGTTGTTACACACAATTTTAAAAGTATTATTGACTTAACCCGCTTTGTCTCGTGTGGAGATGGGATAAATATTTTGTTTTGGTGATACAGTATAATAGGCGCCCTGTAAAGTTAATCGCATTGATCGGAACATAGCTCGGCTATTTCTGTCAGGTAGTGAAATTATTTCAGATGTTGTTGCGGCAATACACATTAATATGGTTAAAACCATACCCTCACTGGCATGCATGAAGTCTGACAACTGGAGCTTAGAGGTCATGTTCTTGCAACTTATGTTATTACCACAATCGCTATTTTTTTTCCCAGCTAATCAGATAAAGTCTTATATCTTTGTATTTGGAAACTGAGTAGTGCGGATGAAGAGCATGAATGTTTATCGAACCATTTGATTCATTTTAAGATTCTGAAAGCTAAATTTCCATTAGCCAATTGAAAGGTCACCAGAACATGACTCTTAAGCGGTCGTCGTCAAATCTTCAAGTATAGCAGCGAAGATATGATTATAATCATTCTGAAATACATGTCAATATCAATTTGATGTGTTTGGTGATTCGCTTCTAGCCGATTGCGCTACATATCTTTCGACAGCAAAGACCGAGATTGTTCCGATTGTGACTTTGTATCCATCCAGGTATCACAGTACCAATTGTTTTTCCATAGACCTCAATGCTAATGTTTTGAGAAATAAATATACTTTCTAGCCTACTTTGACAAAGACAAAACCAGGTACTCCAATGCATTTGAGAGATAACTCTTCTTGAACTAGACAGGGGTAAGAGTTATCTAGTCAAAACAGCTCCAGGTTCGCCCATGTGTGCCACATTATAAAAATTCATAAAAAATATAAAATATATAGATATGAATTAACTTAATCATACATGTTGCCAAGAGGCTTAACTTTTTTTTTAAAGCCTAACAGAAAGTACAACTTTTACCTAATGCACCTAGTGTTGTTTATTTTTGAATACAATGTTCCCTACACCTTAAGCTCCACACACCTGTGGTTGTACAATTTCTACCGTTATACCACCAACGCCATATTATTTCATATGAACGAAAAGTTGTTCAGAATATAGTTCTCAATGGCTGAAAATTACAATTGTGGATTATTTCATAACCTGACCTGTGAAAAGGTAATTTTAAACTCTTTCCTCTGTATCTATTTTTTTTTTTAGTTTTTCTACTAAAACTTGAATTGTTATATAATCAGCATTTTCAGTGGACATGTAATTAATACTAATTCATCCATTCGATGCAATTAAGAGAAGGGGGAAAATGCAACATTTAGTACAAAGAATAAAGCTTGAACATATTAGTAAAACATAGCAACCGAACACTCTCGAGTTTTATTTTAAACAATCAGTCAATCAAAGACCATAACTAGAATATTTAATCAGCGGACTTTAAATAAACTTTGAAATGAAAATTTAATTAAGGACCGGATTTGGAGGTGGTGGGGTGTGAAATAGTCTGGGGCAAGATCATTTGGAATATCATTCATTATCGATGATGATGATGTTAAAAACTAACAGATAAACTACTGTATATTGGTGAATACTTCGCCATAGGGCATTGCATTATCCTCTATTCGCAGCTACTGGTACCGGTTCCTGTAGCGCAGCCGTAAAAGACCTCGCCTGTAAGATCTTGGCTCTTCACACAATTACACTTTGGGCGCAACATCCCTCCGGTCAAAATGACAATGCATTCGCTATCAATAACATCCGGGATACGTGTAATGGACATATGGCATCTCGTTCGCAGTGAGTAGCACACAGAGAGAGAGAGAGAGAGAGAGAGAGAGAGAGAGAGAGAGAGAGAGAGAGAGAGAGAGAGAGAGAGAGAGAGAGAGAGAGAGAGAGAGAGTTATTAGTGTTGTGTATTTTACAGAAGTGACCTTTTCTCAATTAAGATAATGCAATGTTTTGACCGGGTGTGATCTTGTGCGCACATAAAACATCCAGAGCAAACTGCTAAATGATTACAGTCGAGATCGATATATAGCGCATACATCTAACAAGCGTTGCTTTGGAATATGTGAAAGGTACCCAAACAAATTTCTTATTGTCGCATTTAATAAGATTTACTCATTTGTTTTTATTATAATGAAAAAACATTGTTATCAGCTGCTTTTGCGGTTTTATTATTTAGATAGGATCAATCATTGGTGTATGCTGGAGATATATCGGAGAACAACTGCAGTAAATATTCTAATAACAAGGGCGTACATACACTTACCATTTCATGAAACGGATTTCTTGTATGTCTTTTTTCTCTATTAGCTATACCTGCCCCGAGTGCAGGAGCCCAGGCGCACCCGGAGGTCAGGTCTGTTTAAGCGAGACTTTGCTGCGTTATATTTATGAACTTGGTACTCATGGTCAGGTACACGTAAGTATTCAGTTTCTACGACGTCAATGCTAGCTGCTTTTACTTGCAATACAAATATTTCCAATGTTTTTTTTGAGGTGATTCTTACAATTTGAAACCGCAAAGGTTGCAAAGGTTCAGTGGAACATAAAATGTGGTTATAAGTCTTCGTTCGTTAAAAATCATTACTTTTCCTAAACAGTTCTTAGGATAATAATGTCAAATAATATATCAAATAAATTATTCATATTCATGCTGACGTTTACTTAGTTTTAGCTAGATGAATCGTCTCTAAAATCAGCCATGGTAGATGACTAAATTATGATTTCAGTTTTGGCCTTTGGGCAGTATTTTGAAATGTTTTCGTTAACGTGTGTATTTTGAAGTGATTGAATGTTCTCTTAAACAGAGGCGTTGCTAGGAGGGGTGGGGCTGGGTAGAGGGGGGAGGCACATGTCTCCGGGCGCCAGACCCGTGGGGGCTCCAAAATGGGCTTTGAAATATGTTGTATGTGGAATTTAATAATATCATCACGTGTGATGTGACCATATGCACTATGCAACTATGCATTATTTTTTTTCCCACTTTAATAGCCGTTTGAGTTATATTGGGTGATGGTGATTTTATTGATGAAAATAATGGGTTTCAGAGTTGAGGCGGAGGGGGTGGGGGTGGAACGTAAAAATGAATCTTGTCCCAGGGCTCCAAACACCCTTGCTACGCTTCTGCTCTTAAATGTTACATGCAGTTTTGTGTGGTTAAAATCTTTGAAGCGAGCACATTTACAGCAATGTGTAGCACATACAGTACCATAATTCCGCACTCCAGACTACATATAACATGCAACTATCATAATGTTGTACTGACCTTACGTTCTAAATAATGCAGGAAACATACAAAGATAGCATGAACAATATCTTGTGTTTATATGGAAACGTTTTGCATAAGGGTGCGTGTGCGGGAGGCAAAATTAGTATTTTTGTGTTGAGATGACTCTAAATGCAATAAAGACTGATTGAAGATTAGTTTTAGTCGTGAAGTTATATTGGAAAAAATAGTATGTTTCTACAATTTTTGCATTTATTGGTTTAAAAGGCGCATTTAATGCACAAGAATAGCAGTAAATCGTCAGAAAGCAGAAATAGAAAACTTGGTTGACAAGTACCCAACCTAAAATGGCAAGCTAGTATCAATGGCCAGTAATTATTAAATCTGTTTCTTCTGATTGGTTAGTCACTGGCGCAATTCGCACTAGTCAAGTCTTTCCCGTAACAACTAGTTTGGACATCTCCCCCAGAATTGCATCGATTAATTGGAAGATTCATATATGCGCGGTTAGGAAAAATACAAGGATCTCATATAACCACTTACGAAGGAGGATGATAGTCATTTGTGGTCTCAGCACGAAGAGAGTGAGGCAGTTGTCGGGGGTGGGGGGTGGGGTGGGGGAGAAACTAGCGTGCGCTGTGGATCATGGAGTTTTTTTCTCTCCATGATCCACTGTAACAAATTAGCATACGTTTCTTCACCCCTCAACCATCTTGATTTTTAGATATTTAGGGGGCAGAGTCCAGTTTTTATGTACAAATTTAATGTCGCATGCACCTGCCTAATTTAAAAATTCAAAAGGTCAAAAAGGTACATATTTCTGGATAGGTATTATGTAGTGCAACATAATCATATCACACACATGACCTGACAAGTCTACTGAAGTTCTTAGAATAAAATATTTATGTACCCCAATCCCTATTTTATACATGCATTTTTCACATCAGAAGGCCATATTTGACAGCATCTGGTGCTCACAGTGCAAACGCAAGGCCTTTTCCTAGATGAAAATTTTGAAAAACATTGTCTGCTAAATAGCTTGATGCAATTCATAATAGTTGTCATCCATGCCGTTTTTGAGATATTCTACTTGCCTTGAACCCACGTGTCTACTGCTATGGGAGGCTAGCTCTTCTTCCTAGCCGACTATTGGTATTTCACAATCAACATACTGCAGAGTAACTATGGAAAGTGTACATGTCTGACATCAATTTCAAGAACAACACAAGCCTGAAACACCTAGTTCACAAATTTATCCATCTCTTTAATTATTACACAATAGTAGCTCAAAAACTCACACCATACCCTTAAGTTAAGAAATTTGCCAGGGGCCAAATTACGAAACTGGACCCTGCCACCTTACCTCTGTAGCAGACACATGTAAGAACGTAAGCCAAGTCGGCTGCTCATTTGAAGCCCAAGTTACGCATTTGATCTCCAATGCTAGTCTAACTGTGACAGGCAGTCACCAACAAGTCAACCCATTTTTAAGCCTAACTCAAAGTAAGTCTAAACCACATTACATATTTAGCTTATGTGTGAACTGACAAATGCTAGGATTGTGATAATTAGGCTCATGCCTTCTATCTTAAAAAATAAGGAGGTGTCAAAATACGAAACTATCCAGTGAGACCTTAGTTTGTTTAATTACTTCAGTTGCTCCGCTACAGAACGAACAAATCGGGAGACTTATTTGACTAGTTACCGGCCAGTGATTTTATTGGCTTGCCAATTGAGACAATGTACCAATAAGAAACGTTTTTCAAACTCTATGTCAGCAAAGATTTATCAGATTCATGCAAGTTTGGTCGAACGGAACTAATTTTTTTCCACGACAACTGCGTCACACTTACCATGCTGAGACTATAAATAACAATCGTTCTCCATCTTAAGTGATTAAACGAGATCTTTGTACATACATTCTGTACTTTCGGTGCCCCTTGTGGCCTACTAGTTTAAGGCGTTAGCCTTTACAGATCACGGCTATCTCACTTCTGTCTAATTGGGTTAAGTCTAGGCCATGGCCAAGAAAGCTGTTAGTAACTTCCACTGGGTCGGTGGTTCTAACTGGTATATTCTTGGGTTCTTCCTCCATCAGTTACACTAGTGGCAATGTGTGCTGGAAAATGGCACTAACCCCAAAACAACAACAACAACAACATCAACAACAACATCATTCCGTACTCTCTAAAGTAGCGGACGCTCATTATATGTGGTCACACCAGCACCGTAGTTGAAAGACAGTTGTTAGCGAAAAATAATGTCTGTTTAACTGATTGTGGTTCAAATATATTTTATTTCCATTTCTACTCAGTCTCAAGAAGAAAATAAACATCCATAGCGTATTCCATTAGTACTTTTTATGTGTCAGCAGAGATAAGCATATTCGTAATTTGCTTTAAGAATATTCAGATGCATCGATAAACATGTGAGGAATGCATGTAGGATGTACACACTGAGTTGGTCTGGAACATGCTGGCAATGCATGAAGCATGTACGCAATAAGTGGGTTGTGGAGACGTGGACATGCATTGACCTTGTATACACTAAGACGGTTGTCAACACGTGGGCGATGCCTGCAGCTTGTACGCACTAAGTGGGCTGTAAACACACGATTAACGCACTAAGTGGGTTTACGATGACTGACGATTTGCACGATTTTGATGCAGAAAAAAACTGTATTACACACATATTTTATACGGTCATCGCAAAAACTGTATCACCTACACCAGGGCCGGACCTAAGTTTTTCATGGGGGGGGGGGGAACAAACTTGTTATTGGGTTAAGCGAAGGCGCGAAGCGCCGAGCCTTCTAGAGGGGTCCGGGGGGCATGCCCCCCCCCCCGATTTTGTTTTTCAAGGATGTAAAATGGTGCAGTCTGGTGCTATCTGAACCTTGAAAAAGGGATCTAACAAAAGTGACTAAAAACTGCAATGTTTTAAAAACACTAAAAAAATATTTTAAAAAAATAAATAAATAAAAAAAAAAAAATTCGGAACCCCCTTTGCATCTTTTATCAAAAGCAGTGAATAGGTTTTTTTTTTGTAGCAGAGGTGGGTGACACATTCAGATTGGTGCAAGTCCGATTGCCACCTGTAATGAACAAAACATGCGATTTTAACCACAGACAGCTTATGCACAGTCAAAGTATAGCGATGAAGATAAACAGAATTAGTTGTGCGTTGGCGCTCGTGTTTGAGATAATCTTGTTCAAAATGTATTTTCTTTTCTTTCTTTTCTTCAAGTTTAATGTCGTTTTCACTCGTCATTAGGCTATGTGATATCATTGATCTAGTATTGGATCTAGTCAGTGTACTTTCTCATTGTCAAAACATGCTGAGCTCATTCTGTATACAAAACAAAAGTAGTCATTATTTATTTACCTGACTTTTGCCAAAACGATTGGAGACGTTTTGTACCTGCGGCGTCCACAGGTTTTAGCGCTTTCCTTTTTGGCATGTTGTCAAAATTTCGGCGCAGAAAGCTTCCAAAGTCGGAAGTGAGATTACGTCACAGCAGGTCAGCCAGCGTCTTTCGACCGCTTTGCAAACGAAATCTCGGTAGATCTAACATAGTATACGTAATATTACTATAAGCTAGTCGACTACAGAGACCGCAAAATAGGATCCGCATAAAATGAAACACTAGCTTCTAATATTATTCTTTGTTTGTTCGTTTGTTGATTATGTTTGTTTGTTTGTTTCTGACTGTCTTTCGTTCCTCCTTCCTACATACACACACCTTTTTATTCTTTTTTTTTTAAAAGGGGGGGGGGAGGGGCCGGGCCCCCTGGGTCCCTATAGCAGGTCCGGCCCTGTACACATTTATATATTGTTAATCCAAAACATGTACATACACATATTTTATATGGTCATTACTTAACCTTTACTACATTCACAAATTATATACATGGTAAATCCAAAACATATATTACATACACATATTTATATGGTCATTCCTAAACCTTTACTACATGCACAGATTTTATGTGGTAATTCCTAAACGTTTACTACATGCACATATTTATATGGTAATTCCTAAACCTTTACTACATGCACAGATTTATATGGTAATTCCTAAACCTTTACTACATGCACAGATTTTATATGGTCATTCCTAAACGTTTACTACATACACAGATTTTATATGGTAATTCCTAAACCTTTACTACATGCACATATTTATATGGTAATTCCTAAACCTTTACTACATGCACAGATTTTATATGGTCATTCCTAAACGTTTACTACATACACAGATTTTATATGGTAATTCCTAAACGTTTACTACATGCACAGATTTTATATGGTCATTACTAAACCTTTACTACATGCACAGATTTTATATGGTAATTCCTAAACGTTTACTACATACACATATTTATATGGTAATTCCTAAACCTTTACTTCATGCACAGATTTTATATGGTAATTCCTAAACCTTTACTACATGCACATATTTATATGGTAATTCCTAAACCTTTACTACATGCACAGATTTTATATGGTAATTCCTAAACCTTTACTACATGCACATATTTATATGGTAATTCCTAAACGTTTACTACATACACAGATTTTATATGGTAATTCCTAAACGTTTACTACATGCACAGATTTTATATGGTAATTCCTAAACCTTTACTACATGCACATATTTATATGGTAATTCCTAAACCTTTACTACATGCACAGATTTTATATGGTAATTCCTAAACCTTTACTACATGCACATATTTATATGGTAATTCCTAAACCTTTACTACATGCAAAGATTTTATATGGTAATTCCTAAACCTTTACTACATGCACATATTTATATGGTAATTCCTAAACCTTTACTACATGGACATATTTATATGGTAATTCCTAAACGTTTACTACATACACAGATTTTATATGGTAATTCCTAAACGTTTACTACATGCACAGATTTTATATGGTGATTCCTAAACCTTTACTACATGCACAGATTTTATATGGTAATTCCTAAACGTTTACTACATACACATATTTATATGGTAATTCCTAAACCTTTACTACATGCACATATTTTATATGGTAATTCCTAAACCTTTACTACATGCACATATTTATATGGTAATTCCTAAACCTTTACTACATGCACAGATTTTATATGGTAATTCCTAAACGTTTACTACATGCATAGATTTTATATGGTAATTCCTAAACGTTTACTACATACACAGATTTTATATGGTAATTCCTAAACGTTTACTACATACACATATTTATATGGTAATTCCTAAACCTTTACTACATGCACAGATTTTATATGGTAATTCCTAAACCTTTACTACATGCACAGATTTTATATGGTAATTCCTAAACCTTTACTACATGCACAGATTTTATATGGTAATTCCTAAACGTTTACTACATACACAGATTTTATATGGTCATTCAAAAACATGTATTGCATACACATTTTATATATGGTCATTCCAACACCAGTAATACATATACAGATTTTATATGGTCATTCCAAGACCTGTATTGCATACACAGATTGTATATGGTCACTCCAAAACATAAACGAAAACATGAACATTATGCATTATGTGATGTAAATGATGATTTTTTGATTGTTTAAACAATGCTCACTAAATTATCAATCTATTTCACTGATATATGACTTCATCGGACCTGTGTTAAGACCGGTCCTTCGCAGACAACGTACTTCACCAGATTTATGTTAAGACACGTTCTGATGATTACAGTCGTCTGTGTGTCTATATATATATATATATATATATATATATATATATATATATATATATATATATATCTTTTTTGACCCTCGTGTGCCGAAGATCTAATGGAGCTAAAGGTCTGGTTATTCAGTTATTGAATACTTGTATTCAAACTCACAAACAACATAGTAGTAAGTATATATAAGTATATATATATATATATATATATATATATATATATATATATATATATATATATATATATATATATATATATGCAATCGGGCGTTAATTTTGTGTTTTGGCAAGCTTGCAGCCTATTTCATTAACAGACACTGGACCCAAATTTAATTTTGGTTTGCAATCGACATTGATCAATACCCGGCCGGATGGTCGTGATTATAGCTTGGTTTTAAGTAAATAACGTTTTGAAAAAAAATGAATCGATTTCTTAAGAGGCTTTTTTTCATCTGTATTTTTAAAATCAATATTGCACATTACAGGTAAATGAAATTGCGGGAGCTTGCCACAGTTGTTCATCAGACCACTACAAAGGAAGAGCAGTGGATTTACATAATGACGCCCGCTCGAAAGAGTACATGTCCAAATGTACAGCTGTTGGCGGGTCGCCTCTGGACGAGCACGACCATATACATTGTTCTGTGCACAGTTAAACTATTTTAAAGAGCTGGTGGTCATTTACCAAAAATACAAACGTAATAAAAGCACATACATGCAGAGATTTGCCTCACTTTATCAATTAGGAAGTAGTTTTGTTGTAATACGACAATCGTAAAGTTGAGTGTATGATTTTATGTTTTTAACTTTCTGATACGCCCACAGCCTCTTAAATTCTGGATACTGCACACAAACCTGAATTTTTACCACAGTTAGATAACTTACGCTGAGAAGAGGAAAATAGTCGAATTGTGGCGAAAAGTGTGAAAGGTTACCGTCATTCAAAGAAGAAAAAGATTTTCTCTGTAATAATGTTAATTCTGGACAAGGTTCATTGACCAAACTTTGTAAATAGCGTGCACTTGCGATAATGAATTAATTCGTTCGTTTATAGGTCAAAAGGCCAAAGGTCAGGGTCATAGTGAAGCAATAAAATTAAAGATTTTTTCGTATTCAATTTATCTATCAATTATCTTATTTGACCAGACTTTGTTGCTGGCACTATTGTTACATTAGAAACAATAACAACAAAAGAATCTTTGAATAAAGATGGCAGTAGATGGCAGTAGATCAATGGCCATGGGTACCTTAAAACAGACAAATGGTTTCCAGGCCATTAGTTTAGTTACCTTGACTGAACTGCTTAGTTTTTGCACAAGAGGTGATTCTAAGCCTATTCCTTTTGATAAAAGATTCTCATGGTCAATGCGAATTTTAAAAAAACAAAACAAAAAGGGTTAAAGAGACAATTACCTTTATTCTGAATCAACAACCATAACTTACTTGACGAGAATAAGATATTGCTTTAAGTGTATTACGACTCTACGGTCTTAAACTAAGTAATATAATAATGTAAGAACCAACAGGCTTTGTAAAATTCAAGATACAAATTATTTCCCTGAAACAGAAAATCAAAACATAGATAATAACTTACAGTATTGCGAATGAAATGCCAAGTATTTCCATAATTTCGACACACGTCCTAATAATTACCGTTTTGAATTAGTGGTATTCCAAAATAAATCAAACGGTGGAATTATTGATCTGCCTATGATGGCATGTGTCGCAGTGATATGCCAGATGTCTTCTGTTGAATCACAATAGTACAATCAAAGAATATATCCTTATTTGAACTGCACTAGTCTATATTTCCAGGAATGTTAGTTGAGCACTTTGTATTTCCAGAGAAGAAAAGCTTGAATGAAATAATTTTAAAAATACAACTGATACTGCTCAGATCATGGGGCACGAATGAATATTTTATAGATGAATATGACAATATAGTCCTCTACGTACTCTCAGGTCACAATGAACATATTCTATTAAAAAAGACTATGACGTAACGGAAAATATCAAACCAGAAGGTTCCAAATGTTTACGAGATAAAATATTAGTTATAACTAGAAGGTATGTTACTAACATTATAATAGAACAAGTGGCAAACAACAGGTACTCACTCACTGCATCTCATGGAGAATTTCCAATATTCTGGACAGAGATGAAGATAAGCATGTTGTTTACAAAACCAAACTCAATGATTTAGGTCAGACAGAAAATGATCTTCTTATCGGGACAAGATCATGGTCAAAATACTGTTATCCATAGTATATACTGAATAAATATTGAACAATCAATGCATGTTTAATATACAAAATACTTTACCTTATAAAGAAAATGAAATATATATGCAATAAAACATAAAATATCAAATATAAATTAAAATTAGATGAAATCTTATTAATTAATAATTAAAATCTCTACGCGCTTTATAACATCTATACTGATATGACTACAAAAGACAAAAACAAAACACCAATAAATTGGAAAATATAAAAAAATGCTGAAAATATTTAAGGTAGGAAACATTTTTTGGTCTTTAAGACTGTTCTTGCAGTGGAGAAAGATAAGTTTAAGAGCACTCTTAAAAGAGATCATTGTGTCTTTGTGTCTAATTTCAATGTGCGATTCATTCCAAGTTGCTGGGCCCTGGTATACAAAATAACGTTGTCCATATGACTTTATTTTCATAGTGGGAATAATGAGAATACGATTGTCAGAAGAGGAGAGTAAGTATCTTGCTACTGTATACACATGGATGAAGCCGTCTTTGAAGTACTAATAAACAAAAAAGTGTTTTAGTGGCATCATCTGAAAGATATTATCGAAAGAAGCTGATGCGTCTCAGCTCAAGATATGCATCCTTGCATATTTTCATGACATGTTGGTGCAACGTGAGAGTACTGTCCAGAGTAACACCTAGGTTTCGTACTGTCTGTGTAAATTTAATATTGGTGTTGCTGATGTTTATTGTTTGAGGTAAAGGATGTGAATGAGAAAGTATTGTGTTGTGATCAGAATGGCCTCAGTTTTATCATCATTCATCTGCAGCTTGTTACATGACATCCATGATTTCACATCAGAAATACATCTCTCTACTCCTTGGATGGTATCATCAACTTCAGTTGGGTGGCTAGACTTGCATATTTCGGTGTCATCAGCGTACAATTGGTGAGACACTGGATGATGATCTATCACACTTGAGGGCAGTTGAGTGTATATAATAAAAAGAACAGGTCCAAGAACATGTATTCTATTTACAGATCCAATGTGTGTCCTGTTGATAAAGTAGGACTTGAACCACGGTAAGGCTGCATTGTGAATACCAAATACATGCTGGAGACGGTGAAGTAATATATCGTGGTCTATTGTGTCAAATGCTGCAAAAAAATCAAGGAGGGTGAGGACTGTAATCTTTCCGATATCCAAAGCAGAGAGAATGTCATTAAATATTTTCCTAAAAGTAGTTTCAGTACTGTGGCAAGGGCGATATGCAGACTATAAAGACTGTTTGGATTGAAATGAAATACAAGTTGGGTTAGAACAACATTTTTTCTACGATTTTGTTTTATATAAACGGGAGATTAGAAACTGGGCGATAGTTCTTGATGGTGAAGTGTTGGTTTATTCAGCAGAGGCTTTATGATGGCATTTTTGATGGGAATTCACCGAATTATATATATATATATAACGATCAGTTAGTGAAGGCAATATTGAATCTAAGCAGTCAAGCAACAGTGATGTTGGAATTGGATCATATTCACGTGACTTTGGTGCACTTTTTCATCACGATTGTCTGTACTAAATCCATAGAGACAGGTACAAATGCTCCTTAAGGTTGTTGCTGGATTTCTGTATTGTAATTGTATGGTGACGAAGAGTCAATTGAAATTGTGTTGTCAAACGTATCTCTAATGGTTTGTACTTTGTCACGGAAGAAATTTGCAAATAGGTCCAGAAGGTCTACTGGAGAGAAGGTAGATGGAAGTGGTGCACATTTATTCCTTCCCATTAGTTTGATAGTTATCTCAAAAAGCACTTTACAGCTAGAACTCACAATGATCTTAGTCTGTAGTGGGATAATTTAGCTAAAATGGACTATGTTTGTGACTTCGTCTTAGCGGCTTCATATATTTGTTACAGAAATTATACATAAATAAGTGCATCTGATACTACATTTATTTTATCCTGACGTGACTGATGTCAGTGCTAATATTCTTGAAACATCAAAATCAACCTTAATAATCTCTGATTTATGTTTTTCATCTAGCCAATGAAAGTAAGAGGATGTTATCAATGAATGCAAAAATCGAAGAGGAGCTGAATTAATATACCCTTCAAAATGTTTGCAAAGCCAGTATCAAAACCGAATATTCCTTCTCGAGTTTTTAATACCTTTTCTAACGCTTATTTAATTTCTTAGAAAATAACACACTGGATAATCTACACCGTTTAATTTTCTTCTTGAATACTCCACCAACCCCAACATCACTTGCATCAACATGCATTTTAAATGATGGACAATGATTCATTTTAAATGAAAGACAAGCACGGATAAATTGATTGTTAAGTTAACATCAATAAGTCTATCAAAGATGTTCCGAATTGTCTCTAAGTGATCTTTCCAGGTGTCGTTATATAATCGATGCAAGTACCATAATTATCTAAATAGGCTTTTTACAGCGCATGTCTTCCTCAGTGTGCATCTGCCACTGTAACTCATAGCCCAATATAATATTCAACAACGCCCTCTGGTGGTTTCTTTTTCATGCAGCGCTAAAGCTAGGAACCTCGCTCGTATTTTCGACCTCCACTATATTAATTTGGATGGGAATTACCGCCATAATTCTATGCGTGTATTTTCCAAGGTTCCTTGATGTATTATTGTAAATGGCTGCTTGCAAGTGTTATATTCATAATTCTATCCATGTATATGTTATTTGTCAATGATGCAAATTGTACAGCAGTTTGCAAGTTCAACTTTCATTCTGCATTATCTTAAATGTCTGCTTGCATGTGCTACATACATTCACAGTTCTAGTAATGAATGTTGTATCCTTCATTGATGCAAGCTCAAAATGGCTGCTTGCGTGTGCTTAGATCTACTTTCCTTCTGCTCCTTCGAACTTGCTAACTACCGACATTATTCTGTTATTTGTCGTAGGGTAAACTTTGTTAGTTATCACAGGTTTTGTTTTTGTTTTTTCTGTTTATAAACTTGCAGTATTACAATTACAGCATTCCAACTGCTGTTTTCATACAGATTTGGCCTTGCAACAATGTAAATACTAAGTTTTATCAGTATCGTCTTTGATAGGCCATAGAGACCCAGGGTCCCTAAGCAGTTAACAGAGTAGGGGCCCTCATTTTGGCAGTTTAGCAAGAAAACAAACTTGTGTCCTCAATGTGAACCATTTCGGCCCCTGGCCGGGGCCCCCTCCGAGGTTGGAGCCCTATGCAGCGTAATAGTTTGCCTAGGCAGAAGTTTACTGCTGCCAGCTCGTGTCGCCATCTGTTGTCATAATGGCATACAAAAGATTAGCATCACATTATGACAACAGACGGCGCCCTACATTTCTAATGTTTTTTTCTTTACCAGGAGGTTCACGGCATTTATTTTGAGTCAGTACATATTGTAACTCTTTCAGTCCCTTTTATAAGGTGCATGTTAGCAACGAAGTTTTTAATCTTTTCTAAAACCACTGCTTTCTCTAAATGATTAATAGCAGATTACGAAACCAAAAATGCATACAATGCAGCAGGGTGGTCCATCTTCGTCAACCCCAGTTTTGTCACACATAAGTATTTTCTTTCACCGCTTAAGAAATCGACTTCTTAGTGACATCTCTTATTACTTGGAAACATTAGTTGTTTTAAGAAAGTAAGGATTAGAAATGACAATTATATATTCCCTCGTAATCTTCTTAAGGAGTTTCCATCAAATATGTGGCATGCAAATATAACAGTTTTAATAAATTTGCCCAAAAAGTTGGGCCTGCAAGGAATCGCATCACAATTATTATTTCCAGTTCAGTACCCACGAATGTAGTTCTAGTCTATTTTTGGAAACTTGTTTCCTCTCTCATTTTGGTGGTGATATAAGTTTTATTGATGCAGTTTTGGTAGGGATTTAAATGCAATTGTTTATTCTTGAGAATATGAGCTCAGAGAGTGGTTGTCTGTGTGTATTTTGGGGACAGTGCACATTGAGTTATAAGGTCTTGATGATGATTCGGAAGTGAAATCTGTGTTCTGTTTACATGCTGTTCTGTTTACAGTGCAGCCTCTCATAACAATGCCGTTGAACCTTTGACAAGAACTTCACTGTGAAGTCCTCTGAGGAGGTATTTTAGACAAACATGATTTGTATTGATTGTCACACAGTTGAACGGTCATTATTGAGAAATATATGTAGTGAACATATAGTAAAATTAATTGTGATGCATGTCCACATGCGATACACTATTACCATCCGGTTCCAGATTGTGCCTCTAACATATTTATCATTGTACTCCAAAACACAAACCCGGGTCTGGTTCCGAACATTGATTGGATGCGCAAATATCCTTACCACTTAGGTACGTCATATGAACAAATTTTGAGACCTGTTAACGTGTGTGTGTGTGTGTGTGTGTGTGTGTGTGTGTGCAAGATTAGTTTGGGACAAAGGAAAAAAAATGCTGATTTTTACATGCAATATACAACTGAAACTGGTGTTGTCATTTCAATAGGCTTTATAAAACAAATGTACTGAAAATTGGTAAATATTATATTTCACCATTTTGAGCCAGTAATTTTGTGAGCAAACACATACAATCCTGAAAGTCATATAATAAACAGTGTTGACAATTTTTATTTGTTTTGTTTTGTGCGTTTATTATCTAAATAAGAACATTTGTGGTGAACACACCATTTCCTGACACTAAAATAAACTGGAAAGATCTAGTAACGGAAAAAGGCGTCATCTGTCCATCTATTCCATTTTATTTGATCATGAGCCTTAACATGTTATAATATGACTGTCTGTCATTCGAGGTTGCATGCATAAACTTCAGAACTCCCGAAAACATTGCGCTTTAACTGAGAACCAAGTAATTTTATCAGCATGATGTGAATGAAGAATATGTAAAGCCAATCTACTCATTGGTTTTCTTTATAGTTCTGGATTGAAGATTTGTAGTGTACATAAACGAGTAGATATGAAACGCTCACTTAAAATCAGTATGCACATTATCATTTCACTCTCATTTATGAAGTATACAAGCAGAGGTCCATGAACATTGTTATTTTTGTTATTTAGAACACAAGTATTCAGTACTCTAAAACAACAACACTCGTTAATACACACAACTTAGTAACATGAACAGTATTGAGGGGGACAGTTGGGCTTATCCCAATTGCAGTTCAGAACACACCAAGATGAGAATCCGGGCACGTGACTCCATGCAGCAGTTGGGACGCATGTCTTCATTTTCTGCAAAATGCAAATCACTTTAAATAAATTGTAAAAATATGTATCAAGATAGAACTACTTATGAACAACGAAATGTAAATTGCTTAAAATTATGTATTGTAAAAAGATTTATCAATATATTATCACAGTAATGCAATCTTGATTGCTGATAGGGCAGAATTCCCAGCAACCAGAAATTCAGGATTGTTAGAACACGTTCGGTGTTTCTGATGATGACACCAAAACGCGATCGAATAATGATAATAATATTTTTGTTATATATTTATCATATTTTCCGATAAATTAGTTGAGTGATACCGCAGTTAAATCCATATGAACGTTATCTATATATGAAGAGGTAGGTTCTCCATTAAAAGTTGGCTTAAATGTATCATTGAAACAATATCAATGTCACGTTGCCCTGCCCGCGATTGCGTAAGTCAGGAGAACAAAGAAAAATGGTTAGACGCCATGTATATATATTAGACACCGAGGCTCTAGCGGGTCTTCTTCGTAAGGGTGGGATAATCCAGCTTAGTTGGGTGTGAAAAGTCGCATGTGGATGTTGAAAGCTTTGCTCAAGAACAAAGGACCTTTATAAGTGTCGTAAATGTCACGACGTCGACAAACGGCTCGAAGAATTGAATGCTAAGTTGAATATAACCGGGTAGACTCGACATCCAATCGGAATTGATAGATGATGTGATCATCATTTCAATCCGAATTTAGTTTAGTATTTTCGAGCTAGGAGTTTAGTAATTGCCCAAACATCGTGCTGGAAGGTTATAAAGTAATACTCTGGGAAAGACACTCGTAATGTGGCCGGGAAGCTTAGGACATTCTCAGAAAGTAATTGATAAGTAGTTGATACCGTGCTTTTATTACGACGTGTTTTACATGCAAGAACATATGGTATTTCGATGTGCACGAATGTGTGACCGAAAATGTAATAGCCGTTGTCTGATGATTAAATATTGTTTAGTGTGAGACGAGATGGCTAAGGAAATATGCTAACGTTCTTGTGTTTTCACAGGAAGCTTTTAGGGGACAGACTGCCGGTAAAGTTTAGTCCCGAGTATCTAGTAAGGAGACGGAATAAAAACTAGCGGAAAAGTCGATTTTGAATCGAAGGCTAGTCGGAAAGGGAGTCGAGAGGGAGAAATTGGAGAAGAGGCAGTCAAGGAGGAGAAGGAGTTAGGAGGAAAGTCGGAATGATAAAAGGATTTGGTGGGAGAAGTGAGATACAGATGAGAAGAAAAGAAAGACAGTTGGAAAAGCTATCTCACAATACATATCAAAATGATTCAATAGGCTATCACTTGGTCGAGAGGAAGAAGAGTGATTGGGGAATTGTTAACATTGGATTATTGAATGGTATTAAATTATTATTCATTTGAATCTCACTTGTGTACTCGAAACTTTAACTGTCGGCATTACTGATTGGAGGCTCCTTACATCGCTCTGTATCTCTTATTTCACTTCCTACAAATTCGAGCTTGGGTGGGAAGTTTATAAAATTTTAAAACAAATATCGGGATCAGGCCACCCTTACCATAATAACACAACTACCACAGTGGCGGCATAACAAACACCGCCACACGCCATAAACCACTGGATTATTGCTTGGAAATACCACATTCCAAAAGGTAAGTCCAGATTTGTTGCTTTCGGACAGTCAGATACAACGTGGACTCTAAGCAATAACTTTTCGCTTGTTGGTTATGTCTTTATTAATTGCTGCAAGCGTAAATTCTTGGCCCCTTTTGGTGTTTTCAATACTATTTCTAAGAAATGTGTTAGATAACTTACCATGTTTCTACTCTGACCATTATTTCCTGTACATGCGCAGCGAGTTATTGGGCAGTATGGCGGCTCATGCAAACAGTTGGTCATGCACCACTTATCCATGTTATGATTCCCTACCCAGATGCCCACCGCCTGGCATTGAGTCCCCACCAATCTATTGGTGGCCTGAGTCGTTGTAATTGGCGACGCTTTTCGAAATGTAGTAGGTTGAATGGTCGTTTTTCTTTGTCTCATGAGGGTTGTTCCAGGAGTTATCGTGGTTGTTGGTTTTGAAGTGGTATCGTCTGAGGGTGATACTTGCGTGAAAGTGGTCCGAAATCTCGTTCTCTGAGGCGGGTAGGTAACAGATGGTGAGTGTGTTGGTGCCACGTTTGTGCAATCCGGTAAAACTGCCACATCTGCGCAGTTTATGAACTGTTCCTGAGGACCTAAGCCGACTCCGCATTTAGAACTTTCATCACATCCCCAACTATTCCCTGGAACAACGTAATATCCAAATTTATATAAATTAAAATAAAAAAAACACCTTGAAGCAATCCTTATGATGGAATTACAATATGATAAAATGAAACAACCATTTTAATCTAAAAAGCATTGAAACCTATAAAATTAACCTCTAAGGACAATAAAGATTGCCCTTAATTGCAGTATGTTCTTCTTTGTACAGAGTTTATAACTATTATTGAATGAATCAATGGACTTTTCATGTAATGTATCTACTTAATATCTATATTTGTATTCACCTACCTATTTATATATTAATTAACCTACCTACTATATATAAGGGTTATGCTATATCGACTCAGTGAAAAAGAAACATTTCATGGATGAAAAATTTCTGTATTTTCTCCCACTAGAAGAAATTATTTTTTCAGAGCAAACAACTTTTCTTTGTATTATATTCTGTAATGTATTGGTTAGCGATATACTGAAATAACCGATTTCTTACTGTATCCAGCAGCCGTTAATGCCAGCGATTTACCGTTTATAATTATATTGCGTTCGTGTATATTCACAAAAGAAATATATGTATTTTCATAATTCTCCTTTCTTATTCAAGGCAAAACAGCAAGAAACAAAGATAAAAAAAAATGGAAAAACAACAAGCAACAAAAAACCCAAACAAAACCAAACAAAACAAATCTATGCTGCTAGCATTTTATTGGACAGATGTCCCCGGGCGCCAGACTAGTCGTAGTCGGGACGCCAAATGGTCTTTGAAATCGGTTGCATGTTGAATTTGAGGGGGAGGGGGGGGGGAGGGGCGTAAAAATGAATCTTGTTCCCGGGCCCCAAACACTTTAGCTACGCCTCTGATATTTACCACTTGACCAAGAGAGCTTATTTGACTAGATGGTCAAATTTCTTGGCCATAAAGTTAACAAAGTCTTTCCACCGGTAGTTAAACAATACGGACCGTACTTCACGTCAATGTTCATCAAGATTATTTCGCTCAGAAAATCCATTTTGTACGGCCTAGCAAACACAATTATAGTTACAAATGTTTCCATTCCTCGAGGGAAATGTTTCGTTATATATACTAAGAAACGGTAGATTTTCTCTGCATTATGCAAAAATCCCAAACTCTTCGACCATCCAGTGGCAATAATTTCAACAGCCGCATTACTACATCGAAAAGAAAAGAAGTTTTACAAATTTATCTTGTAAATATAATGCTTCAAATTGTGAATTTTATAAAATTAACCACTGTTTTCATTTTAAAAACAATAACAAAAGTTCTTTTATCGTTAACACATTTTTTTTACGCGGATTGATAGTGAACATTGTTGACGGAGGGGTTTGTGGTGTCTAAAAATGAAGAAACATAAAATTGTCATTGGTTACTTGAAATATTTTGGTTTTTTTTTTTTTTTTTTGCTTTTGTTTCTGCATTCAAACATGAATTATTTTGGGTAGCCTCGGCAAGTTTGCTGTCTACTTAGGTAACAGTAGTTGCATCCAAATGGAGACTGCCACTTAATTTCGGTTTGCAATCAACACTTAACAATGACCAATTTCTCCATCGTTTTCAAACACGATTATGATTGTGCCGATAATTAAATTCGCTACTTAAACAATGCTGTTTATATATTCTATTAATCAAAAGTTTTTCTTAAAAGTGTGTACCGTTTATTATAGTGTAGCATATATACGATACAGATACAAAACATCAAATTTGCATCTTGTAGTGTTGATCTGTCATTGACAATTTGCATGACTGAACCCACCTCTTTGATGCTTGTAGTTCGCATTGTGGTCTTCTTTGACAGCGCATCCATATTATATATTTGTATACCTGAATGTCTACATTCTTCGCGCATTTTAAGATATATATATATATATATATATATATATATATATATATAGAGAGAGAGAGAGAGAGAGAGAGAGAGAGAGAGAGAGAGAGAGAGAACAATGAAAACTGAAATATAGTGTGTGTGTGTGTATGTGTGTGTGTGTGTGTGTGTGTGTGTGTGTGTGTGTGTGTGTTTCAAACTCTGAAAGTAACCATAAGGTGAAGCGGATACACACTTTAGATACATACCAGTATTATATTTCCACTGAAGTACACACTGCGTGCATTCTAAACCTTTCGGAAGGTCTATGTGGAAGTTGTAGTGAAGCTGTTCAGCAAAGTTGATATCGTATCTTGTGACCCCTGTCCCGCTCACTGCCAGAAGTTGCCTATCCAAACACTCTTGGGTCACATTGATATTGGGGTTGTTGTTGGGACACAGCCGAAATTCAAAATAGCCTGCAATTAGTCCCAAATGTAGTCTTTATGAAACAATTAAAATCTGAACGTATATGCCAACGTGCGGGTTCGAATCCTACCACTTGATCACCATTGGTTAGATAAAATTGTTTAACCGTGGGAAAGGCACTTTATTCCTATTGCCCTGACGCTAAATAACCTAGTTATGTGCTGTTCCGTAAAACATCAAACCAAACTAAACGAAAATGATAGTGATATTCTATTTTAATTAATAGTTCCACCATGTTGCTTAACCTTCCAGAGTCACCTCTGTACCTCTTTATATGTGTCCTGTAGCAGGTCCGCCAGTTTTGAATGGGCAGAATGATTGCACATTTTTACGTAACGCTGATAGCGCGTGAGAGCGTAAACTAACAAGGTCCAATCTAAAAGACTAAAATGTGATAAATAAAAAAGTATTGATTGGAGTGAGCTCAAATTTTAAAGTTTGCTTATTTATATTGAAAGAAGTAAGTTTCTTATGTTTAGATTGTTTCTACCAATAAGAAATACTGACTTTTTATAATCCACCTTTTTCTAAATATGTGTACTAGTTTATACTAATGCAAGTCGAAATAGCCTCTGGACCAACCTGATTCTGAACACCAAACGATTGGAGTGCTTACATTTTAAATGCAGTTACTTATAGTATTACAATTATTTTTCGGTTCATTTTATAAATGCTTCATATATTCAAATTTTAATTAACATTTACCCGATACTCCACTGAAACATTTTGGTTTGTTATATTAAATTTTTCCAGATTAAAAAGTCCTACTGAAATTTCACAGAAACTTAGAAGAATCGTCAAAGAGTTACAATTTCAAAGAAAGAATGCTTAATCGTAGATATTATCAGGCTCCGCATACTATCCGTCAATACTGACCTTTATGATATGCTGTTATTCTCACAGAAACCTCGATGCTTTTAATCCCTTTGGGGTAGCACCGTCCAATAAAAGGGGTGGCATATGGCCCATTTGGCTCATGGAGACGTGGACCCTGATACGGATCCCCACAGACACCACATTTACCGCCATGGTTGTTCCATTGATTCTGTGTTAAATGTAAGGAAAATTAATAAAGTAACACGTGTATGAGTGAAAAGAACCTACATTAAAAATTACCTACTATCAGAAACGTTAACTGATTTTATAATCTTGACGAGAATTATGTTGATGTTCACGATTTTAATTTTTTTGGGGGGTGGGGGCATTTCTTCAACTGTGATTTAGCTAAATCAGTTTATGGGTCTTGCTAAATGTGGATTTTAAAATAGGCGTGGACAGCTTAATAAAAAGAACACGTTGAAATGTTTAATGTAAAGTTCAAACACACGACTGAATCATTCTTGATACATGTCAGATTTTACATTCAACTGAAATGAATGTTGGTACTCGAACATACATGCATACAAACGTACATACGTACATACATACATACATACATACATACATACATACATACATACATACATACATACATACATACATACATACATACATACATACATACATACATACATACATACATACATACATACATACATACATACAAAATCATTAAAATGATGTCGGGATTAAAACGATGTTGGGAGTGTATACAACATTTTGATCTAACGGAATATAGGATAAAACCTTATGAACAGGAAAGTAATAATACGATGCACCTATATAGACTTTGTTTACAGTATCAATGTGTGTTTTTAGGTAAAGAAAAATACTCAACAAGAGTTACTTGTCATGTATTCATCATATTTTTATCTCTTCTTTCAACGAATCAGGTCCCTAGGTTTTATTTTTTTTTAAAACCATTATCAGTCATACAGAAACACAATATTTATACAGCCATTGGCATCTCACTTCATTCTGCTCGAGCTCGAATCTCTGGCTTGGCCAATGTGGTTGTGTGAGAAAACATGGTGGCAGTTTCACAAGATGGCATTTCTTCCCGGGTTCATACTCCACCAGTTATTCTGGCAGCCATGCAAAACCTATCAAGCTCTGAAATGTGATATTAAACCCACAACAACGACAACACAATATCTATTCAATCTTACATTCATGACCGAATATTTGCCCTCTATTTGTAGCTAAGAGAGGATTACAGGCACGCTTTAATAGGATAGGTGTACTCTCAAGATTTTTAGGTCTTCGTCATGTCCGTTTTAGGCTGAACTACAAAGATAGTACACATGTTTGGTTATCACTTATCGGAAATGAAAGTTTGTGATACTTCATTCTCAAGCCCACTCCTTTTCTGGTACAAAATGATAATGGAGTGAATCAGACAACAAAGACCTCAATAGCTGAAGCAATGTCATCAAAGCCATAGAGGTCAATATATAATACGCGTCATATACTCTACTCCCAATATTCTCAACTCATGTAAAATCGGCAATTTAAATACATTTATGTACAATTAGGTATATTTAGACATAATCGTGTGCATTTGGGTATATTAGGATATTTAATTTTTAGATAATGAAATGCTAATAAGTAGATATTTAAAAATAATGAGTGACAGGCGCAGTAATAACCTTAGCATGTGCGTGGCCCAGCTTGATCATTTGGATGGGCACCCTGCATTTACGCGCATGGCTGCCTGTGTGCACAGCATTTGAAAAAAACAACAAACTTTTAAACACGTTGTATATGATATTGAACTTAAAAATTTTCTTTCATCGCACTAAACTAATATATATATATATATATATATATATATATATATATATATATATATATATATATATATATATATATATATATATATATATATATATATATATTTAATAATTACTAAAGTGGGAGCCAAACTGGTCCAATCGGCCTAAGGGCGGCCTTGGACAGAGGATAGGGAGTGTTCATATTGAAATAAGATTGACGAAGATAGTTCCTTAGCTCTTGAATAGAGAAAGAGCCGTTATTTAGGATTTCGACCCAATTAAAAAAGATATTTTACTTGCAAACATTTTGACATACATCAAAATACGATTTTTCTCGCCACATTATTACAAAATATAGCAATGAATGTTACTGAGGCTGATGGAACTTACTGTTTTAATTAGGAAAGAATGAACAAGTTTTATAGACTTGGCAAAATACTGTATCGACATTTTGGTTTTAAACTTTGCTAAAAGAAAAGAGCTAAAAGAACACATTTTATCCAATGCAATTGTTTAAAATATATTTCCCTTGAATGCAAAGTAAAAATTAAAAAATACAACATTGTGAATTATATCCTAAACAGTCCTAAAGGTTCCATAAAGAGTATTCCGAATGAATTCCAGTGGTGTTCCGAATGAATTCCAATTTTGAATGTGCTGATGTACCAATAGTCTGGAATAATGTTGATGTGCTAACAGTCTTTCTGTATCACTGTTATATAATCCGAAATGTCTTTAACGAATTCACAGTAATCCAAACATAGTGATTTAGTCTGAATGTATTAAGTACTTCAATGCCAGCGAATATTTTAAATACATAAATCCTCTCGAATATTAAGTAAAACACAACCAAAATGGTTTTTCTAAAGACTGATGTTAGGATAGGAATAATAAAGTTCTGTTTACCTATCTCTTATATTAAAACTCAGACACAATATTTGAACCAAAATGAGGGTAGTTTTTCCATTAAATCCATGAACAAAATCTCTTCTAGAAACTTATTAAAACAAATGGCCACATAAACATGTTTCTTTCAAGTAATAACGATCTTAATCTATAATATATAATTACAGGCAATAAATAGCTATGTAATATGACTTTTATATATAACAAAAAACGAAACACTGGTCAAGACTGCTTATTTCCTACTCTCAATTATGGACACAATTAAATCATAATATAAATTAAAGATACATAAAATAAATATACATAACAATATAAAACAGCATAACAAGTCGAAAGTTTTGCTTCAGAAAATAAAAACGATGTTGCATTACTCATATAGAACAAATTATAAAGATGTTGCGGACTTGCGCACTTTGATTAGAAGACCCATGTATAATTCCTGAAGGGTAAACTCAGAAAGCATACCTTGCCAGTGTCTACTGAGAGTATAATGCATGCACAAGTAGAGTGTACTGACTTCCAACAATAACGACTGAACTATTTTATTAAAAAAATTTGTGAACCTCAAAACATGTTATGATCCAACAATCCAAATTTTGTACTTTTAAAAAAGCGCAATTTATTTTTAGAACTTTGAATTAGTACTAAAAACTAAATATATAGGATTGTGCGGGCGTATCATTACCCCCATACATGTATACAAACATGCATGCATACATACACACACACACACACACATACACACACACGCACACACACACATGTACATGCATACATACATACATACATACATACATACATACATACATACATACATACATACATACATACATACATACATACATACATACATACATACATACATACATACATACATACATACATACATACATACATACATACATACATACATACATACATACATATACTTCTTCCTGACAGAAATTTATACTTCATCTTCTTCCTGACAGAAACTTAGCTAAAAACATCAGGCGATGAACCAAAGTACGCGGATTTAACACCCACCGATTACTCCATCAAGTCATTCCCCCGCAACTCTCGCGGAGGTGGAATTGCTGTCATCACAAAGAATTCCATGATACAATGCCTTATGTACAACACAACCTTCAATTTCTGCCACACATCGTTTGAACTAGTACAAACAACACTCACACTGGAACAAAGGTCACTCATTTTTTCTGTCTCTACCGCCCTTCTCCTAGTAGAAAAAACAAGCTGAATGAATCTCTCTTTTTAGAGCAGTTTCTGAATCTTCTTGAGTATGAAAATTCGATATGTGGCAACCTAATTATTCTTGGAGATTTCAACTTTCACTTTGACTGTCCTGGAAACCCATTCACGTTAAAACTCCTAGATTCCATTCATGATTTCAACCTTAAACAGTCAGTTAACCAATCCACCCATAAACCTGGTTACATTTTAGACTGGTTTCTTCATAGACCTGATGATAATATTCTGCAATTCACCCTTGTAACCCACGAACGTGCATCAGATTACCTCTGCATTATTAGCCATCTCGACGTATCAGTCCCTAACACTCCACCTTTTTTTGCTACTAAGAAAAACCTCCGTATGATAAATATAACCAAATTAATGAATGACATTCAATAGAACCTAACAACTTACTTACATCCTACAGCAGAACAACTCGATAACTGCCTGCGTTCATTGCTTGAAAAACATGCCCCAGCCACCAAATGCAGAGTATCAATAAAAAAGGTGTTCTCCGTGGCATAGCAATGTTAAGGACCAGCTTCGTACTGCTAAAAGACAACGCCGAAAAGCAGAGAGGCTTTGGCTTTTCACCAGACTCACTATTCATAAACAAATCTATGAAGCCGCTAAGAAGAACGTCACAAACATAGTCCATTTAGCCAAATTATCCCACTACAGTACTTAGATCACAGAGTTCCAGCTGCAATGAGCTCTTCGAGATAACTAGCAAACTAATGTCAGGGAACAAATGTACACCATTTCCATCTACCTTCTCTCCAGTAGCCCTTCCGGACCTATTTGCAAATTTCTTCCGTGACAAAGTACAAACCATTGGAGATTCGCTTGACAGCACAATTAAAATTGACTCGTCACCATACAGTTATGATACAGAATTTCAACGATAACCATTTGGAGCATTTGAACCTGTCTCTATTGATTTAGTACGGACATTCGTGATTAAGAGTGCACCAAAGTCTTGTGAACTTGATCCAATTCCAACCTCACTGCTGTTTGAGTGCTTGGACCCAATATTGCCTTCACTAACTGATATCATTAATATCTCTCTCTTATCGGGGGAATTCCCATCATTTTTCAATACTGCCATTGTAAAGCCTCTGCTGAAGAAACCAACACTAGACCATAACGATTTAACTTGGGAACTTGTATATCATCTGAATTCAAACCGTCTTTTAGCAATGTACAGTCTGCATAACTCCCTTGCCACAGTGCTGAAACTACTCTTCCGAAAGTATTTAATGACATTCTCTCTGCTTTGGATACTGGAAAGATTACAGTCCTCACCCTCCTTGATTTGACTGCAGCATGTGGCACAATAGACCATTACATATTACTTCACCGTCTCAAGCATGTATTTGGCATTCAGAATATAGCCTTACTGTGGTTCAAGTCCTACTTTGTCAACAGGACACAAATTGTATTTGCAAATGGAATACATTCCAGCCCAGTTGATCTATTTTGTGGTGTTCCACAGGGGTCTGTTCTTGGATCTGTTATTGGACATGTTCTCTTCATTCTATACATTCAAACGTTCTCAAGTGTCATAGATCATCACCCAGTGTCTCACCAATTGTAAGCTGATGACACCCAAATATACAACTATAGACACCCAAGTGAAGTTGATGCTACCATCCATGGAGTAGAGAGTTGCATTTCTGATGTGAAATCATGGTTGACATGTAACAAGCTGCAGATGAATGATGATAAAAATGAGGCCATTCTGATCACAGCACAAAGACTTTCTCATTCACATCCTTAATCTCAGACAATACATATCAGCAACACCAACATTAAATTCTCACAGTCAGTACGAAACCTAGGTGTTACTCTAGACAGTACTCTCACATTGCACCAACATGTCATGAAAATATGCAAGGCTGCATATCTTGAACTGAAACTCATCAGTTTCATTCGCAAATTTCTTTCAGTTGAAAACACTAAAACACTTGTGTGTTCATTAGTACTTTCAAGACTGGATTATTGTAACTCAGTTCTGTCTGGTTCGTCTCAAAATCTACTCCAGAAACTTCAAAAAGTTCAAAACATAGCTGCTCGGATAATTTTTAGAGTACCTCGATCAGAGCACACCTCACCATTGCTCTGTACCCTACACTGGCTATCCAGTCGATACAGAATCAAACACAAAATTTGTTCCCTGTGTTATGTTTCACAGACAGCCTCCAATCCAACATACCTATCCGGCCTCACCCATGTGTATACACGAGCAAGATACTTACGCTCTTCTTCTGACAATCGTATACTCATTGTTCCCACTATGAAAACGAAGTCATATGGACAACGTTCTTTTGCATACCAGGGCCCGGCGATGTGGAACGAATTGCCCATTGAAATCAGACACAAAGACGCAGTGGTCCCTTTTAAGAGTGCTCTTAAAACTCACCTTTCCCGACTGCAGGAACAAACTAAGAGACCTAATAATGTTTTGTATCTTATATGTTTTCAGCATGTTTTTATGTTTTCCAATTTCATGGCTTTTGTTATTGATTTTTCTGTCATTTCATTATAGATGTATAGTGTTTAGAGATTCTAAAGATTAGGCGCTATACAAAGTCCTCATTATTATTATTATTATTATTATTATTATTATTATTATTATTATTATTATTATTATTTAAAGCAATATGCACAAGACCATTCCAGTTTAAAAGAATAACGTTATTTCTATAGATTCGATGTTTTTGAAAGGTTTAATTCTTGTCTGTATGTATGCCCCATTTAAGTAATATTCTTCATTGTTAGGTCATTCATTGTCGTCTCTATATTATAGCAAATGTCTACTATATAATGTTAAAAGGAATCAGCTACAATCTATTGTTTACTCCTTTCTTGTTAATAGTGATACAGTTAGTCTTGTAACGTTTTAGGAGAACGTCTAAGGTTTGAATGAAAGAGGAATTACATCTCGGCTGCATTTTGTCTCTTTAATTACATACATTTAGCACGGTTATTGGATTATTTGATCAAACACAAAATGACAATTTCAAATATACGTTTTAAAGATTACGTCATCAAGTGGAACTTTTTATTACTGCTGAAATTTACGTATGTGCGTGCGAGAGAGAGAGAGAGAGAGAGAGAGAGAGAGAGAGAGAGAGAGAGAGAGAGAGAGAGAGAGAGAGAGGGCAGGCTTACCGCAAATCCTCCACAGTTAAGACCCATAGTGTCGTAATTGATGGGTACATCAAAACCAACCATACCCATATAGTTACGTGACGGAGGGTCGATTAATAGCCCGTGGCCCCATGCTTCATGAAGAATGCCGTACACTGTGACTAATAGACGAAACAGTTGCATTTTCTTCGGGCTTTTTTTTCCACCTTCAAGATATTTTCTAAATCTCCCTGGAGGAGAAGTCGTGTGTTATTGAAAAATTATGGAATTGCTGACTTCTTTTCAATTAATCAGATATTCTGTAAGAAAAATTGCAGAGTCTCAGCAGCTTTTTTTGTAATATTTTCAATAGTAATCGTCCATTTTGCAATTTGTTTTGAGTATTCAATCTATGTTATCCCCACTGTTACAAACGATTTGCAACCTAACATAAATCTGCATCAAAGACTCTGATTTCGAGCCCGATTTGTATCAACCTCATTTATGTATATCCTAATTTAGCTTATGTAAGCATGATTAGAGTCGATATTACTTCTAGCATATCAGTTGCTCCAAATTCGTGATATTTTCTTCCACAATTTATTGTTTGTGTTCGCTTATTTTCGGAACTGAAAGGATGATGGGTCGAAATAATATGTTGCTGATTTGTTGTTCATTCCATAATTTTCGTGATTCATTGATAAACTAATAAAATATTTTGTTTTATAAGATTCAGCATATAATTTATTTCCCTGAATACAAAGTGATGATAAAATAAAGAAAAAAAAAACAAATTCCAAATAATCCTAGAATTATAGGCACAAGTTCTATCGATTAATTAGATTTAAATAAACTTTAGTGGTATTCCAAATTAAATTCAACGCTGAAAGTTTTGCTCCAGGACTTGTATTAGGATATCGTTTTAATGGAAAAAACATATTGTAAACGTTTACAGACTTACTGCGTTACATTAAAATCATCTGAATTTCAAAATAGGTGTTTAATAAATAGAACCTTACCTATGGCAAAGAGCAATGTTTCCTATGTTCTCGAAGAAGCATGGGAATATGATTTGTTGAATCGGCCTCAGTCACTATTAACATTAGAATGTCTGTACCGGTGCATACTTAACGCAATGATGTATGTGACTAAATAAGTGGTGTATGTGTTTAAATAAGTGATGGAAGTTGCAACTTACTTATCAGTGCCTAGAGTCCGGAATTGTGGGAGGTTACGGTCACGAGTCTATACTCTGTAACTAATAATAGAAACGAGTACAAAGCAACAAGATTAATATAAAATTCAACAAATAATTTATTTCCTTAGACTTCTGAATGAAAAAAAGAATCTTGCTAGTTAAATGCAAAACAAATCATCCTTGTATACAAGTCATAAATAATAAATGTCCTGAATAAACTTTAGGTGAAATATAAATTAAATCCAATGCAGAAAGTGTTGATGTGTCTGTGGTAGCCTGCATCGTGATACTGGAGCAAACATTCTTTTATTGAAACACAGTATAAGGTAAAAACTCCATTCAGAAAGCACTATTAAGATATTTCCATGGTACCATGGCAACCTTTGTCTCAAACTCTCCATTCAGAGAGCACTATTAAGATATTTCCATGGTACCATGTCAACCTTTGTCTTAAACTCTCCATTCAGAGAGCACTATTAAGATATTTCCATGGTACCGTGGCATACTTTGTCTTAAAGTCTCCACAAGTCTGGACAAGTTTGCGTTGTGTGTGGCATGACGGGCACTGTATAATCCTTTCAATCTTCTCTAGGATGCCACAGTACTTCATTATTTTCCGGAAGATGCTTCAGTCCACCATGTTAAATGCTTTCATGATGACTACAAAATTTACAAACATGGGTGACCGCCATCTTAGGAACTGTTAAATGATTATGTGGAATGTTGCTATCTAGTCGGTATCTCGTCTCAGAATTCACCTTGTTTCTCTCTCAGTCGGGTATTTGCTGCAAATCTGGTCCTCTCTAAAATCAGCTTTGCGAGAATCTTGCTATATATGTGTGCCGTCTGAGAAAGCACCGGGTACGATGTAGCAGACGACTTGACAATATACTTTGCGTGCATCATTATTTCTCTTGCTCTAAGAGTATCCATTTTAAGACGAGAACGCATCTTATTTCTCAAATTGGAAAGTTTATCTCATTCGTGGCATTAGTTAAAGCAACATAATTACATATTTTCAGCTAATATACGTACGATGCGGCATGCAGATACTTGTTTTGTGTCGACCCGTAAAAGGAATAAGTATGACCACACACTGGGCCGTATACACATCAATGCCACATTGAATCCCATTCTGATAAATGTATATTTCCACATTCAATCACATTGGTCAGCAATACTCGGTACGCAGTTTTAATATGAAGTAAAGCTGACTGATTTGATTGAGCCATTTATTCTTTATGTTCACGGCACATGGACTCCGCTTGAGCTCTTACGCGCGCAGAATCGTATAGGGAACATCGCCGTGACGTCACGGGCATGATCACGTGGGGGGTGGGGTGCGTTCCCTAGTCTGGTTGGCTTAATAAACATCCCAAAGGCACGCATAGACGTGGAAGGGACATTTTAGACTGACATTAGTAACAGATATTGAAAATATATTCCAATTTTAGTTTTAAAAAATAGAAAAGTTTTTACTATATGGTGTTCATGTTTTATTGTTATTTTGTTTGAAAAGATTAAATATCTATTATCACTCAGAATGAATTATTGTAATTATTCAAAACTGTAATTTTTCAATAAAAATGGAATCTTCGCATCGCTATTTGTAACATATTTTCTTATTTAATAACGATGCAGTAAATTCCGTTGGAATGTATATATTTCATACATATACGATAAAGAGTAGATATATTTTAAACTTAACTGAAAAATACATGTTATTGGTACATGATTTATCTAAAGAATTATAAGATTTATGTATATAATCTAGTTGTTAATAGTTGTTGATTTTCCGAATGCACCGCAATGACGAGCAAGGACAGGCTTAGATGGGTAAAGATATGACAAAGACAGCTAATGACACGAAAATAGAGTTCAAACATTTCTTGGAGACTATTTTACATGGCTATTTTATTTGGCATATTTCACAGTATCATCAACATTTTGAAACTGTCGTTGTAATTGATTTAACGGTAGCACGTTTCGTGTCTGCTACTTGTGATTGTAAAACGCATTGCCACGTCTTATTCGGATTGCAGCAGCACTTCACTACCATATACCGTAAATCAACAGTAAATATTTCCATGTTAATTGAGTTAAATATATCATTTTCTTTAAAGAAAGAACAATCAACACATAGACAAAGCAAACAGCTATAATTATTTTCAATTTATTTATATAAATATTGTATGAATAATGAATATTTCCCACAATTATCAGCTTAAAATGTCCATGTACCGCCTTTGCCACGTCTTTGTCCTATCCTTGCACGTCTTCATGGTGTTTAGTGGAACCCTGGTCTTTCTAGCAGTTACTTTCCCTTTATTCCAAGAGGGTACAATATTAGACCAACAAATTGTTCGCAACTTTTTTGTTTCACTGGTGGCGGACCTCATTAAAAAAATAAAAGATGGAGAACAATTTATTGGTCTAGTAAAATGGCTGACCAAAGTAGAGTCTGTCTTTGCTATATTCTTTAATGGAGAGGTGCTGCATCGAAATATTAGGATAACAACTAAACACTGAGTGGAAATAAGGCACCCCAGGACTGTCCCAAAACACTCACCCCATGATTCATGTATATACTTAAATAAAATCAATTAAAAAAGACATTGATCAGTAAAATTCTTCGTTGTGTAATTATCGACTAACATCTCTTATATTTCCCTTGTTGGTCCTCGCTAAAGGAAAGACCACAGACCCCCCGCCCCCATGACCCATCATATTATATTTCACAGTTGAAATTATTTTATGAATTGAATATAAAATCGTTTAATTTAGTCTTAAATACCTTAAAATCGAAATCCAAGAAATGTTGTAAGATTATTATCTAGTCAAACGTAATGGCGAACGAGTTGTCGTTAATGCAGCAGATTTCAAGTAAATATGGATAAATGAAAACAAAATGCTGTGCAAAGTAAGTGAATATTTTTTTTTATTGAATCTTCGTCATTGTTTTAAGTTTTTGTTTTCTTTTTGTTGTTTTTTTTGTATTAGAGACACACATACGACCATGCCAGTCAATTCTGCACGTCTGGTAATTCTACGCAATGATATGACATTCCTATACAAATTGGATCATGTGTTTTTTTTGGTAGAATATCCAATTTATATGAAAAGAACAATCGTTATTTAATTAAGGAAAATGATAATCATAAAGTATACAAAAATATCTCACATTTCTACCCTAAACACACATGCAAATGTGATTCCTGAATGTCAACATGCAGACCCAATTCATAACCTTCTTGAACTTGTAACCCAGAAAATCCTTTTTACTACGTATCTTTTAGAATCATACAAATAAATCCATCATATAAAAGATGGAAATATATACCTTAAAACAATACTACATTTTAATCCAAGTTTCCAATTTTGCAATAAGTTATCCTGCATGTACAAAATCGTCTGCTATCCAAAATGTAAACTTGCCGTTACAATGGGATTCTAAAGAAACTCCCCAGCGTATATGTCAGTTTTTAAATTATGTAGTAATTGTTTTTCTCCCACCAACAAAACATTGTAAATACATTCTGTTCATTGTTGTTTCTCTTCAAATAATAGTTGTTTTTTTTTATAAATGCTGACATTTATTATTTTTTTTACAAGATTGATTTAGTTTGCTTAATATCTCTTTGCATTTATTTGCATTGTTATGCTGAATTTTATAAAACCAGCCATAAACATTACCTAATTACTTGACAATGCTGACATAATCAGTCCAAATTAATGTATTTCATTTCCATAGCCCATTGGATAAATGTTACATCTTTTAAAAGCTATGCTCAGAATAGGCAAACATATGGTGAGTCAGGAAAACACAGGAATGGTCTCCAGTGTGTTCAAATGTCTTTTTTTTAAACAGAGTATTCTGGTGAAAATTGCCTAGTTTAAAATTGGCAAGCATTGCAGGATTTGATTTTCGTCAAGTGAATTCGGTATGTGTTTTGCTTCAATGTTGGTGTTGGAAAACTTACATGCACATTATATATATATATATATATATATATATATATATATATATATATATATATATATATATATATATATTCACCTCTCTCTCGATAACTCACGCACAAACGGGGTTCACAAACATAGACAACACTATAAGCGAGCGTGTGGGTTACAGAGGGACCTCCCAAAATTTTAAAGAATCTGCTTAGACAGAGAAAACCTTTGTCTGTCTGTCTCTGTGTGTGTGTTAGGAAACAGGGCGGTTTAATGGTTGAATCCTCGTTTTAAAATCACGTTGACAATAATTGTTAATAACGCGTTCTTTCTAATGAAGTTGTTTGTTATTCTGTATAACTGACATTTATTTTCAAAGTGTCCGAAAATGTGTAAGATCGTTTATACTAATTTCAATAGCCATCATGTGTACGCGAAAACATCTGTGTATTACGTCATGGCTTTTTGTTTTGTTGTTTTGTTGGTTCCCAGAGTGGTATTTAAGTTGTAAGTAAATGTAGCAGAGAACTAGATTAATTGTTGATATACCACCAAACAAGAGTCCTTTTTATATAAAAGAAACTAGATACATTTATTTCGTGAGACAATCAGCAACGTCGAAATTCAATTTATTATATTGTTCACGTAGTACAATATCGATGTCGTAATTTCATTGGAAGTAATAGTAAAACTTATCATCCGTGAGGATATCTCTAAGTTCCAGTTCAGGAAGTCGCTAAACTAGCTTGCGCACAATGGTCCGTATCTGTGAAACCAAGCTCTTTATTTTACGAGGTATACATTTTGCTTGGGTGTTTGCTATCTTTGATCACTTATAAATGAGTATGTTAATTTAAGGTAGTTTGTGTTACATAAGCAGTAACATATACAACAGTGTTTGATTGATCAAATTAAGTGAGTTAACCAGACATACAACCGGGGCCACTATATGCTAAGTAGTTTAGGATTGCATTGAGTTTTAACTCTTTTTTAAAAAACTTTTTGCCTTGTTTACTTGATTCAAAAGACATGCTTAACGTGATCATACAAAGGAGGCCATTTTTAATTCAGTGCAAGAATACAAATACTTCTGCAAATCAGTTATCAAAACAAGGTCGGCGCTTAACTAGGTTCTCAGAGAAAAACTTGCTAACATAACTGTTATGTTAGATAACCACATTTTCCATTTAAATATACATTGCATTTATGATGAGTACACTTAAGAGATACAAAAAGATATAATTAAAAAACATTTAATATTATACAATTTTTTTTTACTGCCTTCAACTCGACATAAGTGGCATAGCATTCGTCAAAATGTAATTTAATATCTTTAATTCCTATGCACCAGGAATGTCGTTTGGAGAAGAATAAAACGTAAGCAATTATATGACTTCAATTTGAAGAATTAGGGATACATTTTTGGGGTATTTTCTGGTTAACAAAATAGGATCCACACCTGCGCTAGCGTTATAAGCGGGTTCGTGAGTTATCAAGGCACGAGTGATCGATAGAGTGGTATATATCCTTTGGTTTACAGTATGCTAATGCTTTCTATGTTTGTATGTGATTCCTTTTGCGTTGTTTATACATGAAAATTTCTCATCTACTGATTTTATGCATTTTGAATTTTCCTGTTTTCTGATGTTCGCATTTAAATAATCTCTACATCACCATCAATTTACATTGCCACATGTTTAGAAGTGCTCTGTATGTTTTATGCGTTGCATCGTGCGTAGAAGTAAAGGACTAAGAATTGTATTTTTCATCACAACTCTCTGATTTTATTACTCCAACAATGTCACATTCCAAGATTCCAACAATGTCACATTCCAAGATTCCAACAATGTCACATTCCAAGATTCCAACAATGTCACATTCCAAGATTCCAACAATGTCACATTCCAAGATTCCAACAATGTCACATTCCACGATTCCAACAATGTCACATTCCAAGATTCCAACAATGTCACATTCCAAGATTCTAACAATGTCACATTCCAAGATTCCAATACCAGTTGGTTGATTCGTTGTGTTTGTCATGATCCTCGATTTGTTCTTTAATGTAGCAGATTATTCATGGAACCTGCAGTTTTTTTGTGTATTACAGTTTGTACATCTGGTTTCAGAATTTTACTGACCACTGTCTTTCATTTTGTTATATTTTACTTTTAACAAACGTTTTTATTCGATAATTCTACAGTGCAGATAGCGTTTTTGTTTGTTGGATTTTATTTAAGTGTGTATACACATCTTCGGTAGGTGATAGTGGTTTTGGACAGTCTTGTGGCGATTTTAGGTAGCCTTAGGGTGTCACGGGATTATTCCTTTGGCGAGTACCGACAATGGAAAACATCTACTGATATTACTCAGTAATGATACAGTGTACACGTTTACTGATCACAGTCATTTTTGTTTGGTTTTATTTCATTGTATATATGTATCCTGGGTAGGTGGGAGTGTTTATTTTGACAGTCTGGTGGTGCTTTGGGGTAGGTTGGTGTGTCTTAGGGCGATTAGTCGCTCTCTTTAAAGTGGAGAATATGATGTGTGCTTGACCCGCTTAGTCCTCATCCAAGTTTGCATATACCATTTAATAAGGGTGTTATTTTATGCTAAATTGTGAATCTTTTCATAAGAGTCTGAAAGGATACTATGTATTAAAATTCCCTGGTTACCTACTTTATTTTGATTTAATACAGTATATTGTATAGCAGCAATAATACAGTTATTTTAAAACTTTAGATTTTAATCAAAATTATGATTAATATCTCTATTTTTGTGTCTTATCTTCATGGCTTGTTCCCTTATTTTCTTGTTGCAGTGTTGGTCCCGTCCATCAATATAAGTTTGGGTCCTTGTTAAAAAATTTGATACAATTAAAATTATGTTGCGCTCTTAATGTAGCCCAGACTGTTTGTATTACATCATCTGAATTCAAACAGTTTTTTTTAACAATGTATAGTCTGCATATCGTCCTTCCCACAGTACTAAAACCACTCTTCTGAAACCAGTTAATGACATTCATTTTGCTTTGGATAGCGGAAAGATTACAGTCCTCACCCTCCTTGATTTCTTTGCAGCATTTGACACAATAGGCCATATTACTTCATCCAGACTGTTTGTGTTGCACGAAAATTTGATTTTCTGTGAGTATTTCCCATGCATGCATGAGATCAGTATATATCTGTAAACTGTGCATTGACCATTTTTTACTCTATAGGCCTTGCATTGTTCTTGATTTCCATTGAATTTGTCTTGTTTGTCTATATTAGTATTATTCTTCTGGCATGCTGGTTTGTTGAATCTCGAATTTGGTCTCTTAAAATGTGTTCATGGTAATAGGAAATCTCTGATACTTTTGCAATGGTACTCTTGATGTCTTCTCATATGAAATCAAAACAGACTGTTGTCTGTATTAATTAGTCTGTTATCTCTAAATGCCATATTCAATATAGGGCCACTGTTTGCTTTACCTATGGCATCATCAGTCCTTATTTTGAGTTTCGTTTTGGTTGTGATTAGACATGCATCATATTAGGAAATACTAACTTAATGTCGTTTAGCATAGTTTGTTTTCCATCTGTGGTACCAATCCCAACATTATTAGTATTCGTTCGCACATTTGAAATGTTTAATGCAGAAAAAACTGAGAAACTATTATCATGAATGAAAATATGTTCCTTGAATAAAGGCTATTAACCAGTTTATGTCTTTCCAGCTTTCACATGTTTGTATGAGGTAACTTTCAAGTGTATATCACATACATTAAAAGTTTCTGCCCTGTGCAAGAGAAGTTCGTTCTATCAGTCATATGTTCATGACTTGACTGAGTACTCTGCTAAATGTTTGCATTATTCCACTTATGAAAGGATGATTCTGGTTTACCATATTTTCTATTACTTTTATCAGGTTGGCAGTATTTTCTGTATTACCTTTAAAATATGACGTTTTTCCTTGATGTCTCTTGTATCATTAACTTAACATATTTCTTGGTGCTTTTAAACATCATTTGTGTTCTGCAGTTTATTGAAAACTGTAATTAAATGATGTGATTTAATTAGCTGTGACAATTTGTTCATGAAATTTGCAGATGTATTTAGATTCTTCAATCATATGTTTCGCATTACTGTGAAAACATCCATTTTAATCAAGTAGGGGAAGGTAACAGTCTGATGATAGCCATGCTATACATTACTTGTAGTTTGTCTCAGCCTTTAAAAGGTATATATTTATATTATATCATAACAAAGTTATTGTCAGTTGTCACTATTGGTAACGGATCATGTTTTATAATTGTACCATACCCTGTTTTAAAATAAATAAATAAATAAGTTCTTTTAAGTTCTCCATTTCGGATTAACAAATAGTGTTTCATGGGTGAAGTTCCTTTGGATCAGTTCTGCTTTAAACATTCATCATATAGATTACTTCTGATTCTGATTTCTTTGAGAAATTTTCATCATTTGTTTTACTAACAAAAAAAATGTTTTCTGTAATACCAGTGGGTTCATTAGGTATGGAAGGTTCTTGAGTAAATGAAATACTTTTCGTAAGTATTAATTAAAGTCCTGTTTGATTTTCATTTGCACGTGTTGCTAATGTAGCTTTAGAACATGGATTGGAAGACATTTTACCTGGTGTGTCGTTTATGTTGATAGATTCTTTCAAATCTGTACGTGTCTGATGTATTGTTTCAAAGTGTATGTTAATGTAGATCATAACTGTGTAATATATCGTTGCTGTCTAACATATCCTTTCCTATTCATGTGTGATGAAACATCCGTGGGTGTGAGCCTATATCTCTTCACTGTATACTGTATACTATTGTAATTTGTGAGTGTGTACATCATCACTGTGTGGCTTTGTATTTCCATACATAATATGAGCGTTGTCCATGGTTTTTAAATCATTCAAATTAGAGTTCCGTCAATGTATAGGTTATTCATGTGAGAATGAAGATAGTTACTGTTCAGTCTGGTGATTATTCATCTCACCAATGTTGGATGACTCATTAACAGCCATATGGGATTCCACATTGTCAGGAAAAGAACTATCGACATAGACACATGTGGATTTAAAGTTTCTGGAGTAGATATTGAGACCACCCTGACAGAATTGAGTTACAGTAGTCCAGTCTTGAAAGTACTAATAAACAATCAAGTGTTTTAGTGGCATCAACTGAAATATATTTGTTGGTGCAATGTGAGAGTACTGTCCAGAATAACACCTAGGTTTCGTACTGACTGTGTGAATTTAATGTTGGTGTTGCTGATATTTATTGTGTGAGGTAAAGTATGTGAATGAGAAAGTCTTTGTGTTATGATCAGAATGGTCTCAGTTTTATCATCATTCATTTGCAGCTTGTTACATGTCATCCATGATTTCGCATCAGAAAAGAACCTCTTTACGCTTTGGATGGTAGTATCAACTTCATTTGGGTAACTAGATTTGCATATGTTGGTGTCATTAGTGTACAACTGGTGAGGCACTGGATGATGATCTATGACACTTGAGAACGGCTAAGTGTTTAGAATGAAGAGAACATGTCCAAGAACAGATCCCCACAACATAGAACAACTGGGCTGGAGTTTATTCCAATTGCAAATACAATGTGTGTCCTGGTGACTAAGTATGACTTGAACCACCGTAAGGTTGTATTGTGAATGCCAAATACATGCTGGAGACGGTGAAGTAATATATCATGGTCTATTGTGTAAAATGCTGCAAAGAAATAAAGGAGGGTTAGGACTGTAATCTATCCGCTATCCAAAGCAGAGAGAATGTCATTAATTTCAGAAGAGTAGTTTTAGTGCTGTGGCATGGGCGATATACAGACCGTACATTGATAAAAAGACTGTTTGAATTCAGATGAGATACAAGTTAGAACAACTTTTTCTAAGATTTTTTTTAAATGAGCGGGAGATTAGAAACTGGTTGGTAGTTCTTTAAATCTTTATGATCGAGTGTTGGTTTCTTCACCAGAGGCATTACAATGGCAGTTTTGAAAAAAATGACGGGAATTCCTCAAATGTGAGAGAGGTATAATATATATCTATATCTATATCTATATATATATATATATATATATATATATATATATATATATATATATACTTTTCTGTAGTCTTATTGTTGATGTAAAGTGCTTAGAGCTTCTAAAGATTATTCGCTATAACAAATCCTCATTAATTATCATGATATATATATATATATATATATATATATATATATATATATATATATATATATATATATATATATATATATATATATATATATCCTCGGCCGAGTCATAACAAAGACTTACAAAAATGGTACTAACAGCTGCCTTGCTTGGTGCTCAGCATTATGAGGTTAGTGTTAGACACCACTATTAACTGCGTCACTTCAGACGTTGTGATATGAAAATCCTAATCAAACAAACAAACCATTCTAAAAGCACATATGCATTCCATTGTTTTTATTCACCTGTCTCAAATGAAAAATGACATCCCAGATTTATATTAACAGTACAGATGGAATATCATATTTATGTTTACCTGTCTAAAAGGACAGGTGTAATCCCATATCTAAATTTGCTTGTATTAAAAGCTAGATGTAATCCCATATCTATATCTACCTGTCTTAAATGATAGATGTAATCCCAGATGTGAATGATTCATGGCAATTCTTCACGTAATTAGACGTAGTGATAGCAAACTTGTGCTAACAGGCAGAGAACAGGCCATCTTATGTCTACAACTAATAAAGTAAACAACGAATTAGAATTAGTTATATTAAAGTAGGAAGTAATATCTCGTTGCACAAAAGTTAACAAATCCTCTGATGCTGAAACTTAAACTTGAAAATAGAGGACATATGATGTTCACGGTTGTGTGCATAGTTTAAATAGGTGAATATAAATAAAGATTCCGTTAAAGTCAGGATCCAATGTTCACAAGCTAATTTAAGCTTTTACTTGCCATCTTTACCAAGTTCTTTGACTAGAGATAATGTGAGCACTGATCATTCACTCACATTCTTATGGCAATATCAGAAATGGACACAGGTAAACCTCTCCATATATTGTGAACATTTTGACCTGGTGCACAATACTTCACTTGTAAAGGAAGAACCAAATTTTCTTCTTCTAATGTTCAGAATCTTGCATTTCCATTTTCCTTGTTTCCAACATGTTCCAAATGATGACCGTGGACACGGCAGTCCACAATAGCTATTACAAGCTCCTCTGATCGTTCTGGAAACCGTTTTTAATAAAGGAAAAGATGTATATGCATGAAACTGGGAAAAAAACACATGCTCTCTTGTACGGCAGCTTTAAATTCTGACACAACATTTCCAGCAGAAAAGAATTTTTCTAATACAAGTCTGGCAAACTGCATATTATTCACCCTTGCAAATTTCTCAAGCTCTAGCCAAACATAAACATTACTAATTGGATTTAAATGAAGCTGCGAAATCTTCCAGGATCTGGCTTCAACGATCAATGTTGAAAGAGGCATTATCTGACTGTCAAGTGCCAATTTTTCGTCAGTGAAATTCATTAATTAATTCGTAGGCTAGCCAACAATTAACTGTCTTGGAGTAGAGTTTTGAACGAAAAGAATGTTAGTTTACCTCGGTCAGACTGCTACAATATTTAGAGTGAAAGCGGACTGAGTGTTTGACACGCTTAAAATAGGTGATTCCTCACGTAGAGCTGTCAGAGTGATTGGAAACAAATGATAAGGTGATATTTCGACCCTAAGTGGCATTTTTGGCATCTTGATAGACGGTTTTCAAATGGTCCGTAGGAATAGCATTTATTCCGATTGGTCAAATGTAGAGGGAAGGGGGGGGGGGGGTGTCGAACCCCAGAATCGGGGAAATATATACTACGTATCAAACGAGGTTAGTCAGTCTAAAAATTTCTCTGCAAGAGAGAACTGCTACTAGGACTCCGAAGGTTCGTTGCAAGAACGACTTCGTAAAATTGTAGTTCCAGGGAACTGAATGTGGAACGATTGTAAGACGCCAAAAACACAAGGTATTTAACTCAAATTCACCTTTATCTTGATGCAATTTATATGATGTTTTCTGGGTTATAGATGCATGATGTATTGATACTATGATACAAATAGTTGGTATTACATTGATTTAATAACGTACTTTGATATGATGTTTCTTTGTTACAGATGCATGACGTGTTCATATTTTTGTATGGATAGTCGGTTTTACAGTGATTTAATAATGTATTTTTGAATTCATAATTAGCATTTTTTACCTTATATACTTAGGTAGGTAAATGGGTGGTGTAGAAAACCCGCCGTGTACATTTATGATTGGAAAGTGTTACATTAATTTGAATTTATCATATTAGTGATTATTGATTGTGTGTTATGATATATTGCCTCACTTTATGTAATGATTTACGGGAATATATGACTTTCCCGAATTCTGACGTCGATAATTAGCAGTATAGCTCTAGTGATCTGAAGACTTGTGTAGTATTTGTTAGCCGTCTAACTTAAAGCTTCGTGTTTTGAATTACCTCTGAACGAAGACTCGTCAGAGGGAAAGAACATTGTAATTTATTGTGTCATTCTTCTCTTAATTGTATTGTAATTAAATTCATATTTTATCTTTACGGGGGCTCGTGTGTTGTCTTTGTTCAAGGTACCATCTCAGATTACCATATCCATTAACCGGGCAGATTACACCGTTGAGAACATTCCTTTAGATAACGAGAATTAGCGGGATGCGGCTCGAGTGTTGCTTTTCCAAGTTGCGCAATACCTCTGACCAGGGCTTGTGCGATATTGTACTAATAACACTTTGATAGCCGGGCAGACCCATACACTAACTGACGTTGCCACTTCACCTGCTTTTTCAAAATGAGATGTATATGATAAACAAAGTTTACTGATCATATTCATTAATGAGGCGTTCAAAATGCAGCCTGGAAATACAGTGCCAAATACCTTGTAGCTGATGTCATGCTAAATCCATCAAACTTGAATGAGTTGTCCCACCAAAGTCAAAATAAATCAAAATATGATCTATTCCATCCAGTTGAGATCCAATGGCTGCATCTTTATCAGAATTGTCTTGAATTATGGAAAGGGCTACATGAACATTACACCAAACTTGAGTAATATGCTCGCCAAAAAAGTGTTGTTCCTCTTCCCACTTCTTCCTGCAGTTAAATTCTTCTTGGTATTTCCTTGACAAGACAAATTGCCTGAAACTTTGAAACTTTTACTTTTATATGTCTGAAATTAAACACAATACATTTAAAATGTTAAATATTTAAACAAAATTAAATACTTTTATCTAATTAGACATGTAATCATATGCCTACATCAATATTTACCTGTCTTAAAGGACAGATGGAATCCCATATCAATATTTACCTGTCTAACAGGACAGATGGAATCCCATTTTTAAGTGTACCACTCCAAGATGATATGACATATTTATATTTACTTGTCTAAAAGTACAGATGTAATCCCATGTTTATATTTACCTGTTGAAAAGGTCAGATGGGATGCCATCTATATATTGCCCGCCTAAAAGAAATGAAAATGAAATCCCATATTTATATTTACCTATCTTTAAAACAAATGGAATATCTTATTTATATTTACCTGACTAAAAGTACAGGGATGCCATATATGTACTACAGATCGAAAAACCATATTTATATTCATGGAAGCTAATCAAAATACATTCATCTTTGTGCATTCCTCTCATCACTGAAAGCTATGCAAAGTTTTAAATTTGACAACATATTACACTTCCTTATACACTGCATACACTTTTGATAATTAGCCACATGTACCAGGTTAAAAATGCTTCTAAAGTGGGTTCAAACTTGCAAATTAGTGGTATTTTGCAATTACAGTGAAACAATACAATAATATAGGAGTCATAATTTCCAATTAAACTAATTATCATATAATAGTAACATATTGTAGAAGTTAAAAAATGCTCATATCAAACGTTTGTTTTCGTCTTGTTCATTGTGACACTTACACAAATCACCAATATGTTCAAAACCATGCAGATTTATTCACACATTATCACGCAAAATTACTTTTCACACAAAAATGTAATCAACATGGATTTGAAAGAATTCCATCCTTCTTAATGACTATAAAATGTCACAAAATTATATATTTTGCTTAAACCTCCATTCTAGATAATTAACTGCAATTAAAAGGAAGTTGCTGATTGGCTAAATGAATTGGCACATTTAGATGTCATTACCCCAGCTGGATTTCTCACACATGCAACAGAGAAATCCAGCTGTTTTGCTAACCTTACTTTTCTTGTATCAGTCTAGCCTCTCAGACCAGTCAATTTAGCCAAGGTATCCACGCGCTCAGAACTACTTTTCAAAAACGAAACATGTGTTGTCTTCTGCTGTGCCTGACATAGTTGTTATAAAATCAAATGACAACAACAACAACAAATATATAACAAAAGTTTAGTAACTAAAGGTCAATGCACCATACACAAACATTTCGATAGAGACAAAGACACATGCGCATACATGTCGAGCTTACTCGAGGTCTTGAAAACGCTTATTATTATTTGGACGCATATTGTTAATCTGGGACGAAGAAATTCAACCATGCAGGATTTCTCAGTACGCAAGCAAATAGCTGGGTGGCAACTTCAAAGGCTTGCCAGTAATACGTGAACAACCTACTGAGTTGGAAATTGTAAAGATTATTTGATCATTTTAGCTGTGTTGATATTTACAATTGAGTGGTTAAAAGACCCCCAGATGTGCCTGCTGTATTTATAAGAGTACATCAAAAGATCAAGATGCAATGGCTGGGCGGCAAGTTCAATGATTTCGACTAGCAGCTTGGGTGGGAAAATATTCTGATATTTACACTGACTGAATTCAGAGGCGGAAAGACCACGTGATGTGCGTGTGGTTATTATAAGAGTACATCATAACATAGCTTCCATTATATTGTTTATTTCTGACTGAGCCAAAAAATAGTGCATGCAACCTCAAAATCAAGACACAGCAAGACTTGGACAAAACGTCGTTTGCAGAATTGGACAGTCAAGTATGTTAGGGTTGAATGGTAAACTTGACTGATTTTAATGGGTTTCAGAAGAGTGATAAAGTGCTATAACTGACAGTTTGTACGGAATAGTAGCCAAGTGTAAGAAAATGTGTGATGTCTGGCTTAATGTTTGGAATCAGACCATTCCTTGTATTAACAAAATTCAGCCTCATTCCGAAAAGACTAACAAGAGTTACACTGCTTTCAGGTTATTCTGTGCATCTAAGGTCACCAATATTGGCGCAAAATCCATACCGATTTCAATTGACGAAAATAAATTATGCAATGCTTACCAATTGAAAAGTAATTATTGTCACCAGAATATTTTATTCAAAATAATACTAATTGTGGATAAAATCAATACCATCCATATGTTGCCAATACTCCATAAATGGCGGACTATCCTGCACATGGCTTTGAAAAGATGTAATGTTTATGCATCAGGCTATGGAAATGAAATATATTACGTTGGAATCTTTTTGTTGGCATCTAAGCCGAAACTTGAATTTTCATTCAAATCATCACGTGATCCAATGTTTTCAAAAATGTCGTATCTTTGTGCAGAATTACCAGACGCACCAAATAGGCTGACACAATTGTACATGTCAATGTTATAGAGAAAGTGGAAACTAACTCAATGGCAGCCAACAATTGTTCTAATCATCAAAGTTTAAGATTTTCTAGGAGGGCACTACAACCTTTGATGATGGGACGCCTATTTTTTTTACCGAAATGGGAGTCGTGGACTCCTAGTTTTAAAATCTTAGCAAGATCTCTGATGCTAGTTGAACACAGCATGGTCAATTGTATCCTATATGCAGGCCTAGCTCAGTACATGTTTAGGTCAGCGTTATTAAATGTATCTAAATCAACTTGACTAGTTTTAAATATTGGTGTGAAATAAATTATATACTGTTAGCTACATTCAATGACGTTGACCTGAAAATCGACTGTGTTACAGATACAATTCTCACTTCCGTCTGATATGTACTATGACAGAAAATACTGATCCATGCACATAGACTATAGACCTATACGCTTCATAGCCTCCCAACTCTAATAACAAAATACGGAAAACTTAGTAACAGTATGAAACGTGTTATGTGAAATATGCTTTATTCTAATTTTGTTAAGCATCCACAGTTCGTTCCCCCAGTTGAATCAAATATGTGCGTTCCATCTTTGATGACAAATAACGCTAGTATTTGCCAGAGTGAATCATTTATCCGTCCACACTTTATTCCACAAATGAATTTCCCTGTAGCAGATCCTTCCAATACTAATAGCAACACTTGCCATATTTCAAAGAAAGAAAATATAAATTTTCCAAGAAATCTTGAACCTGAAATTTCATCTCATGGTTATCACATAGGGTCTGTATTTGGAGGGTCTTTCATAAAGGGTGTTAATTTTACAAACAATATTAATTACAACACAAGTATGTCACAAACAGTTTCCCTACCTCCTGGGAGAAGTTATATACGATAGTGACAGGGATCTCTAATTACCCGTGATTAACCAAAGCAAGGACACCCATGCTACACTTTTTGTTTTAAATATAGCCTGTACATGACAACAGAGACGTAGGTCCAGTATCGTTTTATTATTTACAATACAATTTTATAAATTGGAACTGATGAAAATGAAACATTTTCTTGTAATAATTATTAGCTATATATTGTTAATTTCATATAACATCCATATATTAAATGTGATAATACCTCAATACTATGCAATGTTTTATGGTCTTTTTTTCTTTGCTCACGTGTATAAACTGTAGTTTGGATGTAACGGCCACACAACAGCCCTCATTAACATATTTGTATTCATCTACCGCATGTAAACATTGTGACGTCAACACTAATAAAGAGGTTTTTGTACTTTAAAGGAAAATACTGTGTGAGAAAAATAATCTACATTGGGGCTTAACACCATATAAGAAAGTCCCAGTCGCGGGGTTACATTATATGTCTCCCCACTCGGGCAAGACTGGTGGGGAGACAACTAATATAACCCCTTGACTGGGACTTCCTTGTCTTGGTCCAAACCCCAAGATAGATTCTGTATGTCTCAACATTATATAAAACATTATCCGGCAATGTTAGAAAGTTGGTGGTAATTGGCCTAGATGCTTAAAATACTCATCATGATTGTACTTTGGGAATATTTATCTTGTAAAAAGTAATTACATGCTTACAGAAATAACTACTGGCATATTCCCATTGGATTGACGTTATATTAGTAAATGTTCAGTCATGTCAGTATCAATGACCTGAGGCAACCGTAACATTTCAAGACCAGATGAAAACATTTTTACATTCTCTCCATCTTAATGTCTCAGATTTCTGACTCCTAAAAGGTTTGATAGCTTGTTGAGAGAAACCTTTCTCCACATCAAAATGACACCTAAATTAAAATGCCAGTAAGAAGCCAATGGTTATGTGTCAAACGTCCAGAAACATATATTAATAATATTTACCCATTGTAGGTTAAAACTTACATCCAGCACCTGTGTAAGAGAAAAACGTAACTCATTTAATTTGCAATGTTTTAGACAGACAAGATCTTCCAGATTAGGTAGGCATATGTCATTTATAACTAAAACAATTGTTAGGTTTCCTGTTTCCGAAACTTTACTCATTAGTAAATCTTTATGTAAAAGACTACATATGTATGTGCAGTGAAACCTGCCTTTAAATTTCACCTTTGTTAAGCAATCACATGCCTTCAGAAGCCACTTTTTAGTGGTTCCTTAAACAGACTTTTTATAAAATACAAATTACCCTCTGTTAAGAAACTGTCCTAACGACATGATTTTTTGGTACAGATGGCTTCATGGCAAAACAGCACAGTCATGGGATTATAATGCCAGATAACTGTTATGTTGAAAAAATGTACAGGTAAACAAATCTGAAAATAGAGAAACTCTTTCAAATAAATTAATAAACGATAAGGGGGAAAAGTTTATTTTTACATTCTTATAATTCCAATTTTTATGAATTAAACGAATTTCCTGTAATATGATTAGATGTAAACGGTCACGTGATGTTGATCAGGAATTGTTTACACTTCGATAAATTCTGGGACTACTTTCGGTTTTTGAAATATAATTAAAGATTGCAGACACGTTATTGTGAAACGATTTTGCCATCTGTAAAATATATAATTCTGCAAATAAATATAACTTTTACACTTTTTATACTTTTTCCAATATTCTTTGTAAAGTATGAAGTTTCTGAATAAACGTAACTGTGACAGTAGTCACATTTCATTTCTCACTAGATCACCGAGTGGGTCTTGTTAAGTATTAACGCTGCTGAGAATGACATAAAATGTTACTGTTGTATAGAATTTATTTCATTGTTACCTTTATATAGTAAGGGATAGCATCATCTTGTTTATATTTCCATAAAAATTGGAAGTATTCACTGAAAAAATCCATAATGATTTCAGGTTTGATTGAAATTTAATTTAGCACACTTGTTGAGTCGGTATCAGTTATTATGTAAGGTCATGGTCATCTGACGTAACAGATGGGACTGACTAAAATTGAACAAGAATGTTGTCAGTAAACAAAATGTGTTAAAAACCACGCTAACCATTGCCTATGATGTAAAAGATGAAGTTTATGAATAAACATAACTGTGGCTGTAGTCAATTTCTTCGTGTGATTATGTACAGGTTATGTATTACGGGGCGGTGTGAAACGCTGAATGAAAGGTAACTACGCGCTACGTAAATTCGAATGCATTATTTATGGAATAAGTTAATTTGACGATAGAAACAATGAAATTGGAATTATAAGGATTAAATGATCATGGCTGGGTATTTATTCATGTGTAAATTTTACCTAATCACTCACAAAGTTAACATAAAGTCCTTCGGACTTTATTTACTTTGTGAGTGATTAGGTAAAATTTACACATCAATAAATACCCAACCATGATCATTTAATCCTATATTAAAGGTAGATACTATTTTGAGTGCGTAACTTCTATAGAAAAACAGTAGTTCAGTACATGGTATGTTTGTTGCCTCATCCTTGCTCATAAAATTGAAACCATGTACAAACTACTGGAATTAATTTTTTTAAAGCTTATTCAAGTTGAATTGTGAATACAAACTTGCTCATATGTATTTTAATTTTTTTTATCTTCCCTGGCTCTAAGATCAAGTGAGCCTACTGTATTACCCTGTATATGTTATGTCCAAATATCTTAAACATGTGATTCGTTTCTAAACTTCTTAAAACAGCACTGGACTTGTTTCCACCAGATTTGACAGAAAGCATCCAGAAACAGTAGAATATTTTTGAAGAATTTATTCTATTAAAACCAAATTGTGAATTTTGTTAAAACTGTTTGTAAAGTATTGAAATTTAAAGTGAAAACCATTTCAACATTTGCAATAAGAAGATTAAATTATACAGACTGAGTGCCTATGAATGGCATGAAGTTCGTGTTGGCTCGTAATTGTCTGGGCTTTCAGAATCAAGAGCCATTAAAGCGACTACATGTTTACTATAATTCATAGATCTTGCAGGAAAGGCTGAATTAAAAATTATTTTCAAAGTGGAGCATGTTTTATAGTCACATATACATATACTTGCGCATGTGGCACTCAAGGAAACAAAAGAGAGAGAGAGAGAGAGAGAGAGAGAGAGAGAGAGAGAGAGAGAGAGAGAGAGAGAGAGAGAGAGAGAGAGAGAGAGAGAGAGAGAGAGAGAGCTGATACTATCAGCCTGTGATTTTTTAACATTTTGTAGTGTATATGACCTTTGACTTTATACACCAGAAGGGCCATGGTTAGTCATGAAATTTAAACACAAATACATTTCCGCAATTTGATAAGCATTTTGGACAATGTTGACAATTAATTGGAATGAAAATATCTTTCCAGTTTTCTGAGGAAGCAAATTATAGAGGGATGCTATTGGAATGTAATAATTGTCTTTATTGTCATAACATTTCTTATTCTATCACTTCAACAAAGTAATTACACAAATGTATATTCCATTAGGAACATATTAGTGTTCCATGGGCTATAAGTTGTACATTTCATTTGCTAATTGTTTGCCATATTCACAGTTATCTCCCATGATACTGGTTCATTCGTTCTTGCTGGTATTGTTCCTTGATTGACAGTTTTCTTCTGGGGCCTTTACAATTATCACTCTTGAGAAAATATTTAAAGGAAAGTCCACTTGTATATGCTTCGAATGACAGTATTTTAAATTAAGATAGATGTGTGTATTAGTGGGTTTGTTATAAAGATCAGTAGAGAATGTGCGTTTCATAATTTGACAAGCATATCCAATAAAGCAGTATATGTTTCATTCCTTTTTATGTAATGAAATTTGTAAGCTGTTAAGTTATAGAGCTTCTTCGAGAATTCATTTGTAAAAGATATAAGCAAAAATTTCACAAGTGAATATATAGTACTGTCATAAGTGGCTTTGTCTTTTACAAGTGAAATGTTTCGTTAAATCTAGAAAGAAAAAATAAACAAGATTTGTTTCCATGGTAATTTTTTTAATGTGTTTGTATGCTTTTGTTTCTCTGTAGCAATGATATTGATAGTTGCCTTACTACCTTACTAACATTTACAATAATTTTAGGATGTTACTTGTTACAAATTCAGATTGGATGTACAATTCTCCAGGTTATGTATATTGACAAATTTACAAAGTTCATGCATAAATATATTTTACATTAACATTCATTGTACATTAACATTTAACACTGTGAACAACAGTTTGTGTGATACAGCAACTATTGCAGCATGACCTGCAAAACAGGATTCAGAATATAGCATCATTAAGAGTGTGTGTGTGTGTGTGTGTTTGTGTGTGTGTTTGTGTGTGTGTGTGTGTGTGTGTGAGAGAGAGAGAGAGAGAGAGAGAGAGAGAGAGAGAGAGAGAGAGAAGAAGAAGAAGAAGAAGAAGAAGAAGAAGAAGAAGATGACGAAAAAGGTACACATGTTTACTAGGTTTGAGTTCTAGATACAACCTTGAGAGTTTTTAGGAAATTGCTATGGACCCTTATATTAGTCCTCGAATTGTAGTTTACGTTTTTATATTTGTTGATCATATAATAATTACCCATTCCTGTCATACGAGGAATCAGTTATAGTTTTCAGTTGATAGGATTTAATTTATTAACTTAATTCATTCATTGGAATTACAAAGTGCGTATCGATTTAAGACTAATATAATAATTTGGGATTCTTGTGAATTGTTTTAAGGACATTGGATTATATTATTGTTGCACATCAAGACAGCACATTTGCACATTCAATTCCACTAGCACATCAGTGTTGGAATTCATTGGGAAACACAACTGGATTTCGTTTGGAATACTGTACATTCTTTTTTAATTTTACACTCTATTCTGGACAGATACAATATATGCCTAATTTTAATTTTAAATTGCACTTCACTGTTACTTAGTTGAAGTGTAAGCGTGTATATATATATATATATATATATATATATATATATATATATATATATATATATATATTGTTTATAATATGGACTGGGTCATGTAAAATTGATTTCAAAGCTGACATGGTCCAAAATCATGTTCATTGTCTACCAGACCAGAATCATAATAAAATCTGTAAACAACTAATACATATCAAATATTTTTTTCTGTGAGTATGGTTTAATATTAGGATCATTATCAATAGCAGAAAATATTTGTCTTGGTCTAAATAAAGTACATTATGTTTATCGTGTTCTGTAATATAATTATATTAACATACCTTCTAATTGGTACAAAGAGTTTGGTAGACATGCAATTTCGACCATCGTCTGGTATATTCTTTTGTGTCAGTTTTCTTTTTAAAATTTTGTTTACTGGTTAAATTATTTATTCCTGCATTGATATTTGGGTAGAAGTCATAGTTATGTACATTATTTTCATTTGGAATTAATCAAAATATTTTTCTGTTGAAATACAAAATGCTCCATTAAAGTCTTTTAGATTTGGAGGTTGTGAAATTTAAATAAGGTTTTATTCGCCGATCATAGTTTTGCGATTCAACAAAAGACTGTTGGCACATCTCCACATTGCAGGCACGTCAACACCTTCAACATTGTATTTATTTTGGAATACTACTAAAGTTTATTCAGAACTTTATTCATTAGGACATGTGTTAGTAAGTCTAGCATTATTTGGAATTTAATGCTCAATAACGTAATTTCTTTATTATATACAATTTCACTTGTATTCTACTGAAATGAATTGAGTCTTGAATGTTTTCAAATAAACAATAAACTAATAAAAGTTACTTTCTTTCCTTGTTAAAAGGGTATTGGAGTTAAGTTTGGTAGTTATATTGTAGACATTTGTAATTTGTTAAAAGTATTCATCATGAAGCATCTGTTTTGTGATTCCATAACAACCACATATAACATTTATGAGATATGAATTGGCATTTCAGCATGCGAGAAATGGGGGAATAATACTACTTCTTCGTTTTGATCTAGGGATTTTGCGTTGACCATGAACATGCAGCCTTCTCTTGTTAAGTAAGAGGTTACGGAGCGCATCGTTCAGTCAGTCCAGAGGTTCAGTCAAAGAACGAGGGGGTTATAGATAGCGTAATGATAACAAGTCATTTCACAGCTCAGTAGGTAAGAGTTTGATGCCCGGGTTCAGCACACGCCAGGGTGAACGTTCGCCAATTCAGATTCTGTGATTAGCTCGGAGTACTCGTGTTTAATACCATACACAACTCCAACAGATGATCCGTTGTCAGACATAGTAGAGACCGCAAAAAAAGAAATAAAACAAAGTTTATAAACATGGAAAATCGTTGTAATTTCCGATATATGCCATTGCGTTTAAGTATCTAACAAAAAAATATAAGAAACCCAAGCTAGGTTAAAAGTCCTAATCAAACAAACAAACAAAAATTATTTATTATTATTATTATTATTATTATTATTATTATTATTATTATTATTATATGATGTCTTTTCTATTCAGCATTAGTCTGGTTTGCATTTGCTATGTATGTAAGATGCACATTCTAGACTGCATCTTATATCTGCCAATATATATTATAGAGTCTCTTAGGAACGAGATTACAATGTTGCCAATAGATATTATCGAGTATGTTAGGTACGAGATTACAATGTTGCAATTTTGTGTCTTCGGATTATTTTATTTTTCATTGTGTCTTTCCTGCTCTAATTTTTCCCTTTGGAAATGACATTACATTGGCCAATACACTGATACGTATTACACAGGTCAACCGTTTACGTACTGAAAGTTGCACTTTTAGAGGAACTAAAGTTGAAAGTTGACTGCATGATATATCAGTTGCTTTTTAATAAATAAAAATCTTTTTGTGGAGTTGATATTGTCTCTCGTTGGGAGTCCCTCTAGTGTTGATAGATTGTAGGTTCTTGATTAGCATTGATAGTTCTCCGAGTAGTCGCTTTTTAGGGACACTTCTTTAATATGTGCCGTCAAGTAAAACATCGACATCAGCGCCAATAATAAACTGTTCTTGGCTAATTTAAGATTTGTAATAGAAAGTTCCATATTTTGGATTTGTCTAGTTTTTCCTTGAGTTGCAGAGAAGTTCAATAGTGTTCAAAATAAATCTAATAAACAATATTGCTATACAAAATTAATTTAAAACATCTTTAATATCATACATATGACTGGTATGACTGAATTTCATTATTTGTTAATGTATTATATTATAGAATTGTAGATTCCACTATTTACACTTGTCCAGAGTTTAAAGCTAAATAAACTGTTGGATATTAAGTTGATTGTAGTCTGATAATAAAAAAATATTCATTAACAAATTAATTGTTGCAAATTATAACCGTGGTTTGATTGTATTTGTCTCTAATTTATCTAACAATAAGAAACTCCGTACCTACGTGGGCGAGGTGTGTGTGGGGGTGGAATGCTTGCATCTGCCCTTCTTCGAATTTGATTTTTTTTAAAAACACACACGTGTGTGTGTGTTCATTTATAATTTAACTTCGCAGCATAAGGGTTAAGTAAAATCAGCCATCTGATTCAAGAAATCGTATCTTTTTAGCTCACCCATCCACTTTTTCTCACTTTTTGCACCCTTGGAAACAACAAACATATTGATTTTTGGTCATATTTTAAACTTCCTCGTTATTTTCTGCAGATGTCGGCTCACGTATTCTTTGTGAGTAAATTTTAATGCTTGTATTTGACAATTTGCTTGGTCTTAACGTGACTTAAAAGAATACACTTCTTCAGTAATATTATTAGTACCTAGTAATGCAACTTTAAATTGATTATATATAGAGAAGTAACATGGGGTGCAGCGAGTGGCTCCACCGATAAAATTGTTAGCATACGAGGGGCAACCATAATAAATACTATCATACGATGCACGATGTATGCTAATATTTTATGGGAAGACCGGAGGGTCAATATTTAGCATCAGTGGAACTTGCACCACCATCGATAATATAGAAAAGGAAAGCTAACATGGAAGAGAAAAATCTGGATGACTTCATATCAAAGCAAGCAATATAATTAACGACAGAAGTCTCCAAGTCAAACCACGTTTTTTCTTTCTTTTTATGGACACAACACCAAGTCTGGTAGAAATACAAACACCAAGCATACATCTAAAAAAAAAATACCAGCTATTAAAGACTAATACCCTCACCTATTCAGTTGTCACCCAAAGCATTGCACTTGGAACATCCCGTATAGACGGGCACTAAAGATACACCGAATTTGTTCAGACGATGAAACTTTCGAAAAAGACACGAACAATAATCTGAATATTTGATGAATCGAGGACGCCTTGGACCTGATAACGGTGGCAGCACAAAGGTTTAAACACAAAAACAGCAATGACCTACTAAAATACTGAGAAAAAGACAAGACTTATTGGATATAATTTATCGTAGCCTACCATCCAGACGATCCCAAAGTAGGTAAAATCATCCATAAACACTGGCCGATCGTAAATTGATAGAATAAACTTAGTCCTCCCGAACAAACCAAGAATAGCCTACTGATGACTGGAAAACGTCCAATACATACTAGTCAGAGCGAACTTAATGCCAATACCAGCCTTGACCAACATATGATAAACGCTAGCACAGATTTTAGTAAAAAAAAAACAACAAAAAAAAAAAAAACAACAACAAAGAGGAATGTAAGGAGAAATGTTTTTAAAAGTTTATCTTTCTGGCCAACAAAAAAATTCTGAGCAGTAGACAAACTAAATAAAATTTTATTTAGACGCCGTCATTAAATGAAGACCGGCGCATACACACAGTATTGCATAACACACATAGCGAACAATGGAAATTAGATCTTTTGGCAAAAGGTCACAAATGGAATAAATTCTGAGCCCGAATGACCCTTTGTTATGCATAACTACCCAGTCTGAATAGCCCTCTGGTATACACAAAATCCCAGTCTGAAAAGCCTTCTGGTATACACAAAACCCCAGTCTGAACAGCCCTCCGGTATACATAAAATCCCAGTCGAAATAGCCTTCTGGTATACATAAAATCCCAGTCTAAATAGCCCTCTGGTATACATAAAATCCCAGTCGAAATAGATCTCTGGTATACATAAAATCCCAATCGTAACAGTCCTCCAGTATACACAAAATCACAGTCTGAATTGCTCTCTGGTATACATACAATCCCAGTCGAAATATCCCTCTGGTATACATACAATCGCAGTCGGAGCAGCCCTCTGGTATACACAAAATCCCTCTCGGGACAGCCCTCTGGTAAAACTTGTAGAATGGAAAATTACATTAAGTTGACAGGGTATGTCTAGAAAAAGGTAATTGTGATCTAGGTAAAGATAAGGGAGATATAAAATCGTTTCCATTCATACTATCATTCTTCCCTCAACATCTGAAGCAGAATCATTCTTATCGTTGTTTTCACTTTTTGATTGGGTGGATTAATTTATACAAATTAGTATTTACTGGAATTACAAAGTGTTCAATTATATTCGATTTTTTGGCAATATAGTGGGTTCACACAAGGGCAGTTTCGATTATATTATTGTGATACATCAATAGACTAATAGCACATCATTATATTACAAGCTATTAGCACGTTTAAGACTACAGGTACATCAACACATTTAATATCTTGATTTGTTTTAAACACCGCTGAATTCAATTGGAACTTCAGACATTTGGAGTTATGATATAACTTTTAAGACAATTTGGGATGTTTGTTTTTAATTTTCACTTTGTATTCGAAAGAAATAAGTTTTACGAAACGTGTTGTTTTTCGCTCTTTTCTGTTACTCAGTTTATGACCACTGAGTCGTAACAATCAATATAGATTGACCTGTTTACCATATTGACCTGATATCGTAACTGATACATGTTTTCATGTAAATGATATTGACCTTAAATTGTAGTTAATACAGACTCTCATGTTTACAATATAGACCTAAAATCGCAATTGAAACAGTGTATCGTGTTTACAATATTGACGTTAAATCGTAATTGATATAGACTTACGTGTTTACAATATTGACGTTAAATCGTAATTGATATAGACTTACGTGTTTACAATATTGACGTTAAATCGTAATTGATATAGGCTTACGTGTTTACAATATTGACGTTAAATCGTAATTGATATAGACTTACGTGTTTACAATATTGACGTTAAATCGTAATTGATATAGACTTAAGTGTTTACAATATTGACGTTAAATCGTAATTGATATAGACTTACGTGTTTACAATATTGACGTTAAATCGTAATTGATATAGACTTACGTGTTTACAATATTGACCGCGTCTTGCAATTATCAGGAAACCCACGACATACACTATATGCTCAACCACGATCTAGAAGTCAGTGTGTTTACTTTTGTTATACCATTTTCATTATATTTCTGTAGGAATTTGGTGCACTGATTTTAAGTATTTACATTTTTATGTTAATAACTACGGTTTGTTAGTATCCTAGCTTCTACTGTGTCAGTATAAACCAATCTGTGTATTTGCAAATTTCCGATAGGCTAATATGCTGTGCGAGATTATTAGATTTAATTTTTAAAAGTTATAATACCAACTTTTTTTATCATACGTAATGCGTGTCTCTTCAGAAAATCATATTTCTACGAAGCATCGTACTATTTTATCGTACTATTTTATAATGACGCCAAACATGTTTCTTGTTTTTGTTTTTTTTTCTTCTCACTTTTAACTTGCAGGAGAGGTCAACTTGGTACACATAGTGCTATCGTAGTATCATAAATCATTTAAGGGATTATGACGTCCGTATTACGGAATTGAGTCGTAAAATTAATGAAATACCAGTCTTTTCAGCATGAGTGCCTGTTGAAAAATTCTTCAATCAACTGTCTCCCCAAGATGAGCATTTGCTGTGAATTTGTAAAAGATGTTTTGTGAAATTGAAATTTATTGCTGGAGAGGTTTTAAAAACAAAACTCATCCAAAATGAAATGAAAGAGTAAAGTCTCTAAATTTAAATTGTGCCTACCTTTATGATTTGTTGAAAATTGATATTGGGCACCAAAAGGATTTATGCCTCACATATACAAGGAATTATGCGTCATTTTCCTGCCCGTGCAATCAGGACCCCTGTCTATGTTTGCACCTTAACAGACAGACTTCGCCATCAGAGAAAGGGGCAAAGAGTTGCTATTCGCTACGGGGTTGCCATTATCCTCTCCAGCAGAAACGTACTTTTTGATAGGTTTCGAGATAAATACATATGAAAGCACTCTTGTAACCTCTCTGTTTTGTATTATTCCAATGCGTAAATACGAGTACATTCCAATGCATTGTAGCTTAGCTGTATAAAGAACGCAAACTGAAATTTACGCAATTGGATTTCCTTATAGCAAATTTTGTAAGTTCTTCTAATGTTATTGAGTTTTATAAAAAAAATGTCTCTTGCATAAAATGTCTTGTTATGAATGATGGAATGTAATTATATAGGCAAATTTCAAAACTTTAAAGCCATGTCATGTTCCTTCTTCAGTATAATGTCCTGACTGGCTTACAACTGATTTTCGTGAAGGCAATGCCATGTATATGTATATTGACGCGTTAAAATATAACACATATAGATGCTTTGATGATGAATTGAACTAAGGCAAATAAGATAGAGTGTTTTAAAATGTGTGCCTCTCAAGGATCGACGCGCTTAAACTCGAAACATTCTTACAAATTATTTTGATTTTGATTTTTCGGAAATATTTCTCTCTTGCATGTAAGAACAAGGTAGTGAAAGTGCAAATATATACTAAGTTTCCTTTCATATCTAAAGAGTATAAGAGAAGGACTTTTCTAAGTTTGAAAAACTTGTTGCCTTATCCTGTTCTTTTGTGTCATTCAAATACGTTTAAATTTAATGTATACATTCGATGCATAAAGAAGGACTTTGTTAAGCTATTTTGTGAAAGAAGGACGTTTTAGAGATTATTTTGTAAAAATAATGACTTTTAAAAGATTATGTTGTATAATTAAGACTTTCAAAGCATATTTTCTGAAAGAAACACATTCTAAGCTTATTTTTTAACGGAACGAATTTTAAAGCTTTTTTCTAAACGGACCTATTTAAGCTTATTTTCTTAAAGCTAAGTTTATAAAAGAAGGAGTTTTTGAATATTATTTTATGCCCGAATGACGTTTTAAAGCTTTTTTTTTTTTATAAAATGACTTATTATGGAATCTAGGAGTTTTAACGTGTATGGGTTTCCAGGACAGTGAAATTTTCATGTTTCTTTCTTGTTTTTTTCTACTAGGAGAAGGGCGGTAGAGACAGGAAAAATGAGTGACCTTTGTTCCAGTGTGAGTGTTGTTTGGACTAGTTCAAACGATGTGGGGGAGAAATTGAAGGTTGTGTTGTACTTAAGACATTTTATCATGGAAGTCTTTGTGATGACATCAATTCCATCTCCGTGAGAGTGGTGGGGGAACGACTTGATGGATAAGCAGTGGGTGTTCAATCCGCAGTTAGGCTCATTGCCTGATGTTTTTAGCCATATTTCTGTCAGGAAGAAGACGTCGATATTCTGGTCGTTGATAATATCAACTTATTCTGTGCGCTTTGCCGGTGGTCCTACTGATTGGGCGTTGAATAATGCAATACGCAATGGTTCTCTGAGACTGTTGACACAACGGTTGACGATTTAAGATGGATTTGCTCCAGGTTATCAAAAGTAACGGCCGAATTTGGAAATTGTTTATCTGGAAAGAGCCAAAGGGAGATAACTGGAATTCTTCTTCCTGTTCTACGCTCCCAGCTTTGAAAGAACTTGTCTTTTTTCGCTTCCGTTTACATTTAAATAATGACGAATATAGTCCCAGTTCGTTTAATCTTGAGCACAATGTAGAATGAAGAGCCAAAGTGTGGTCATTTAAAGTAACTAATGAGGGTCCATCATGGCATAAGCGGGTTGACTGCAGATCACGTGATGGCGGTTTATTCAAAAACAAAGGACGTCTTAACAGTGGAAACAATTATAATTGATCTTATTTCCAAAACATGGAGATGAAGAAAAACATACGTTCTGAACAGCCAATACATGATGAAACGCAATTAATTAGACAAAGATAGACAACAAGCACATATATCATTAAAAATAGCACAAAAACAGAAGAGCTGCGTCAAGCCATTTAAGCGATAGCGGCAATTTTTCAGGAAAATTACTCCTTGCCAAGAAGTACGCAAATTTACTTCTATAGGAAGACTTGTACTTGCAAATAATTAATTTTTTATAACTGCAGACTTTAATATTGATTCGTGTCTGGCACTAAACGGATACGTATGACACAACTGCATGATCTTGCACAGGTCATCAATGCTCCTACAAGAGTAACATCCTGTACTTCTGCCCTTATCGACCACATATACGCCACTAACACTGACCATCTCTACTAGATAAATAGTGATTAATATCCCGTATGTGTAATTCGGACTTACTGGCACAAGCTTCATTGATTTAAAACAAAGCATTCGATTTGGTTGCCCATTGGTGCTTTTAAAACTACTTATCTCCTTACAAGTTTTCTTCAAACTCAGTTGCTCGAGTCACGTCTATCAAGGAAATATTTCTGGTCCTCTTCTTTTTCTACTGTTTATCATTGACTTAGCTTTGTATCTAGTGCACTCTAACATCGATCTATTCGCTGACGACTCTGCATTGCAATGACTCCACTGAAAAGACTCTTCAAATCGACCTCAATGATATATCAGCTTGATATCAGCAAAACAGAATGCATCTTACTATTTCTGAAACGTAATGTATGACGATCGAAACAAGGCAGCGCTTATCTACTAACACGGAATTACTTTTAACTCAAAATACCGTAAACGTGTCTAGTGTAAATAATTAAAAGCCTCTTGGTATCTACATTGATCAACATCTCAACTGGCATAACTACTTCCCACTCCTCAGTCATTTGATTTTGATTTCCCTGGAATAATTATGAAAGTCCCTGCTAGAAATTGAATGTTTTGTTTTCACGTCTACAGCAGCTACATTCAAAAATGTATTTTTAAAAAGAAACGAATCAAGACAAATAAGTCTTTCAATGACCTTCATGGGATGATATATCTGACCTAAGAAAGCAAATATCATCAAATAATGAGAGTAACATTCTATCTAATAACTAAAAACGATCTCTAGATTACGTGATCGGATACCAGGCACTACAAACGCTCATTCGCTGTATCAGCACTGACCGTTTGAAATTACCTACCCCTGGAGATACGTAATTTAGATTCTCTTGTTTCGATTAAACCATCATAAAATAATATTTTGGACCTGCTATAATGGTATATTAAATACCTCCCAATAGAGAATTTTATCATTGTGTCCAGAAATCATATTTGCATGTTTTATTGATGTATGTATATAAGATTTCTAAATAGGGTGTATATTATATTGTTCTCTGATATGCTGAAAGGTGTACACCTGGGTATAGTATATTAGCAGCAGAGAGGGTGAACAGACCACGTTTTCAAGCAAAAATAAGGCTTCCCACAAATCTCATTTTAACCGAAAAAAAAAAAGTCTCCATTTTTGTAAAACGGAGATTTTACGATTTTGCTCACAACGATGTGGTCATCCACCCTCTCTGCTGCTAAGGGAGATAAATTCTTTATAGATTAATCTGCCACAACTTATAACATTTACCTACTAAGTTCCCTTGTATTATGACGTCAAAGGAATTTGTCGCCTGCTATATTACCTGTAACTAGGCGCGCCCACGTGACTGTAATGGAGATATAATACATGAGTTTCGAGAATAAAACTTTTTATTGTCGCTTGTGGGCTAAAACTGAATTATTTAAATAGTTGTATTTTTATTTATCTACATATCTCATGTGTGGGGGGTGGGTGGACTAGCAGTAAAGCAGACAGCTAACTCGTTCTTTTCAGTACAGACGTTCTTATAATGTACGCATTACCTATGTTCGCTCAGCCGGAACGCGAGTGTTTCCTATTCATTGAAGTAGGTGGGCGTGGTTAAAATTCCTTGTATACAGCTCTTTATGATCTAATCGATAATGCATTTTTGTATAGAATAGGGAAAATATATGTTGTTATTTAAAAAACTGTATTATTTTGTTTAATGTTTCATTTAAAATAATTGTCTCATTTAAATGTTGTGAAACAGCATTAATAAGTAATAAGGAAATAAAATAACATACCCATGAAACGACGCTGCTGAAATAGTCGCCTTATATAGTATATCAAAGGTATTAAGCTTGGGGCTTTCGAAGGCCATTGCGATCGATCAAAACTAACCAACGCCATTAACCCAGGCGTGTGGTTGTCTTTTGTTCACAATCATGCAACCGGGTTAATTTAATTGGTTGCTTTTGATTGGTTGATTGGCCGTAGAAAATCCGCCCCGTCGTTTCATGTCTTGTGCCGTCCCACATCATTACCATCATCGTTCCATTGAATTATAATCCATCCTTAATTAAGTTAATTAAGTATATGTTACGCCTACAATCTGCCGCAACACTCGAGCGGAGATATATATGGCATTGTGCCGTCCATGTTGTGACGTTACCCCAAGCATATCTTCTGGGCGGTCTAAGATGGCGTTTGCCACCTTAGGCCTCCCGCCGGAGATGTATGTTTCGGGTCCCCTTGGGCTTACTTGGATGCGAAGGCACCCAAGGAGTTCCAAAGATGTGTTGTCATATATGTTTTGTTTTTTTTAATAATTAGAGATACAGTATACTATATTTATAATAAATATAAATAATGGATATCAATGATGTAAATGCTATAATTGCTGAAATCTCAAATTTAAATAATAAAGGGGTATTATTATCTGAAAGTCTCGACTGTGACAGGATTACCTCGGAATATGAAGATATTGAGTATCAGTCTAGTAAGGGTCGTTATGTTTTACCTAGGATGTACAGGCTCGTGAAAGGAATTCAAAAATCCATCAATGCTTGTTTGTACGGTAACGACATTAATGTATTCATAACGCTATTTAGCACCGTTGAAGCAATACGTCAAAAGCTCGGCCAAGAGTATCAAAAACGAGCTGAAATTAGTTCTAAGGTTCGTGATCTTAGAAAAATGTTAAACGAGGAAAAACCCGTATCTTAACCACGTGAGCGTTACTATAAAATAGGCTTTCAGTAATTTTTATTAAAAATAAATTTTTTTTTAGCGTTTTTTGTAACACTTACATAGGATTTTCTCCTGAAAGGATACTCAGCAGTCTGGACTTGCCCATGCAGTTATGTGCATAATGGATGATCTGGTCGTAGTAGCAAGTAATCACCGCGACGCCTCCATTTTCACGTAGTTGTTCTTGTTGCCGCGTCGTTAACACAAATCGTTCATCGCCGTTCTCAGATATTACAATTCTGAAATCCCCAGCGATGTTATTTCTGAAACATTCGCGGATAGCGTCGTACAGTTTAACCCTGTCGAAGATGAATACGTTAGCTTGATGGTACATTATTTAATAACTAAGTTATTTAATTGTGATGGAAACCCAAAGGGTTTTACATTTGAAAAATTAGTTCATAAACAATATATGGTAGGTGAATCGCTTACAACTAGATTAGCCCGAGAGCGGCTAGCAGCAATTAAAAAGTTTATACCGGTTCGAGACAGACTTCGCGAGAAACTTCAACAACGACAACAAGCGCAGACTGACTTTTCTGTGTCAAGTGAACAACTGTTTACTCCGATAACAAGTGCGACCAAAGATATGAAAACAGCAACTGAACGAGCAATATACGGAGATATTCCTAAGGAAGGCAAGCGACGAGAAGTGCCTGTTCTTGGTGTACTTGAAAAGATAGCAGCAGAGACGGGACAAACACGCGCAGGGATACAACAGTTATCCAGTGATATAAAAACTCAGCGCGAGTATGAACGACTAGCTGATATTGATGATTCTGCACCTGAAACTCAACCTGTTGATGTCGTCACCCCAAGAGGTGTTTCCTTAATAGACAAACTCACCGAAGGAGCTATAACAGAAATCAAACGACCTCAATTAATAAAAATCGAAGATTATAAGATTTTTGGTGATTTCGCCGCCCAAAGCTTTCATTCTAGAAAGGACTTTTTAAAAGACGAGTATAAAAACAGTAGAATAAGCCGAGATGAATGGGTTGATTGGTTGTATAAAACGAATAAGGGGATTGGCCGTTTAAATAAAAGAGAATTGGGATATAAAGAATTTAGAAAGGGAATTGAAGAGTATGATGAAACTGGTACAACTGAGAAAACAAGCGGAAAAGGATATTCGATTGGAAATCTAAAGGATGTCTTTGACTCTACCGTGACATGCCCTGGTAACATTCTAAGTGATATATCAAGGTTAGAGGTTCTCATCGGAGGGAAACGAGCCGGAAATAACTCACCGGAAGTAATTAATGAAGCAGCTGATATCTGTAGACGATTATTTGCCGGCGGTATCATGGACATTGATGTATATCGAGAACTTATTGCTGAATTAGTTGAAAATCACAACGATGACAACGTCATTGATGATGAAAATCCAATGGATGTAAGCGATTAATCACTAATTGAAAAACTACTAGTTTTATAACAAGATGATTATACACTACAACCATGATAAACCAGTAAGCGTCTACGTGGTGAACTCACGATTGCCTGTTTATAGAGCATATTACGGAGATGGTTTCGGCAATACCATTGCGGGGTTATTTACAAGAATGGCTCCCAAGGTAGCGCCGTTAGCTAAACAATTATCAATGAAAGCCATTGATGCTATTCGTGATAAGGGAATCAATTTCGTTGGAAATCTTGCAGGAAAGGCATTTTCTGCCGCGAAAGATAAAATAGCATTATTGGTGCGAAAGAAACCAGGAATGACTTCGTCAGTGGTGAAACCAGGAATGACTTCGTCATTAGTGCTGCCATCAACTACAGTGATGCCTGCAAAAATCAGCAAAGCAATAAATAGTGCAGTGGAAGAAAAACTAGCGCAATTGACTTCGTCACCACCGGTAACAGATAGCGCTATCATGAACGCGATAGCAGGAAGTGGTTTGAAACAAAAAAGAAATTCGAAAAATTTTCAACGACGATAATTATTGCTTTGCAATTCACCAATTGAAAACGCTAGTAATGTTATAAATGTTTAAACGAACAGCTGATCCCGCGTTAGATATGGAAGCCCCAGTGCGCAAAGACGATTCCGTCCGCGATTATCAATACTATTCCTATCATGCAATACAACCCGACCTACGATCGCGAATTGAACTTCAAGTTCAAGATACCAGTAAATACTTTTTGCCGTGTGAAGCATTTATTGAAATCGAGGGAAAACTCGTAACAAATGTTGCAGCCGATACCCCATATGCAAATGATTTAAATATCCGAGTTGGTTTCGTCAACAATGGTATAATGGCGTTATTTGAAAGTGCAAGATATCTCATTGATGGAAAAGAAATTGAATCAATAGACCGCGAGGTTGATGTTGCAACAACAATAATCGGACTAGCAAGATACTCCGATGATTATACAAGATCGGCTGGTCCATCTATGATGTTTGCAAAGGATACCTCTGATAACGCTGACCACCTTCAATACATTAAAGTGTTAACACCGCAAGACACTTCAGTTGATAATCAACGAGAAGCAACTAATCCAGAACGTCGAGCTAGACCAGGAGCTGCGTTTGATATTCTTGGAGGCGTTAATAATAATTTCAATTTAGGATTTGCAACACGAAAATTAGCATTGCAAGAACAGCAGCGATATTTTTCATGTGCGATTCCACTCCATCATATATTTGGATTCTGCAGAAATGTAAGAAAAGTCATCTATGGAGCCAAACACACAATCGCGTTAGTGCGAAAAGGCAATGACAATGATGCAATTTGGCGTACTGGTGCCGATGAAGGTAAAGTTGTTTTGAGTAAAATAGTATTATGGATGCCAGTAATGACTCCATCAATTACCACGGAAGAGCGGCTACTTTCATTTATGGAAACCGGTGGTAAATCATTGCTAAGTTGGCTAACAACAACGACTGATGCTAAAGAGGATAATGTTAATGGTACATTTACATGGCACCTGGCATCAAAACAAGGCGTTTCAGCTCCACGTCATATATTTATAGCGCTGCAGAATAGGAATCGATTAGGTTCCCAAGAACGCAGTCATATGATATTTGATCGGTTAGGGGTAAGTGAGGTTTCACTGAGAATAAACGGACAACAAGAACCATCTGAGGATATACAGCTTAATTACGGAAACAACCAAATAGCACGTGTGTATCATCGGATGCTGTCATATATGGGTCGTGATCAAAATGTTGATACCGGTTTGCAAATATCGCAACTCGATTTTAAGAACTTGTATCCAATTTATTACTTTTCACTGGAACATCTTGATTTAACAAGGCAATCCGTTGTTGACATACATTTTAGGGCTCGTATAGATCCTGGCGGTGTTGATTATAGAGCGGTTGCTGTTATTCTCAGCGACAAATCAATGTTGTTAGAAGGGGCTGGCGGACGAATGAGACTCGTTGATGCACCAGTGGAAAATCTATGATTGAAATCGTAAACGATTTTCACAATTAGATCAATTGAAAGCATAAATGTGTTTTACAATAAAATGACATATAGTGTTGTTAGTGTCAAGCTGACTGATGGTCAGGTCAAGAAATTGCGATCAAAATCCGCTAAAGAATGTGGAACCACAATAACGTTAAAACCAGCGCAGATGTCCGGCGGTACACATAAAATATCATTAACGGATCGTCAAATAAAACATTTTAATGATGCAATGAAAAATAAGCGAGGAGTTCAAATAGAATTTTCAAAAGCCGCAGTCGCGAACATGATAAAATCAGGTGGTATATTTCCATTGTTAGCCGCAATACCAGCATTGATTGCAGCGGCTGCCCCAGCGGTGGCGAAAGCGGCAGCGTTGGGAGCCGTTGGTACCGCGGCAGGGATGGCGTTGAAAAAGGCAACTGGGAAAGGATATAAAAAAAAGGGAAAGGGGTTGTACCTACCAGGAACCCCGTATTCATGGTACAGCGGGAAATCCGTGAACGGATCGGGTCTAAGAAGAATACCAGGAACGGTTTATTAATTGAAAAATCTTCGATTTCCGAATCTTCGATTTCCGAACCTATGGTTCCTATGTCCAATTTTGATTTAATTGATGCTGCTAAAAAACTAGCGATAAAAAACTTCAGAGGGGTTTTTATGAGAGATCAATTACCGAGAAAACCAAATAACGTTGAAACCGGTATTATCAATCTTGATAACAGCAGCGGATCGGGAACTCACTGGGTTGCATACGCGATTGATCCACGTGGGATTGTCTATTTCGATTCATATGGGTTAGCTCCACCAAGCGAGTTTATGCGGTATATAAATTCTTCGATGAAACTCAAAAAGTTTCCGATTTTTTATTCCACGCTGCCAACACAACAATTAAATGATCCACCGATATGCGGCCGTGAAGTATTAAATGTCCTCGCGGAGATTTCATTAAAATCCTTTGGATCTCCGTGGAAACAACCTCATCTGGTTGTAAACGAATACACGAGTGGGAAATTACAAGGATCAATAAATTGAAAACACAAGTTACGCTAACAATAATGATTGATATTTGGGGACAATCTCTGTCAATGTCGGAACCCACCGAGGAAACGTCTGCGGGTTCTATCGAGGATGTAAAAAAAATAATTGAAGATGAAATCGCTGAGATGTTAAATTTAATAGATGTTGACCCGAACGAATTAGTTGTATTTCAAGATCGCCAGGGTAAATTGAAAAGCAGTAATATATCCGTGAATGACATTTTGATACGGCAGAGCGATGCCGCTGAAAACTCTATTGCGCTTTATTCCAGCGGTGGACGACTTAAACCAGGTGCACTTGTGTCTACGATCACCGACGCGATTGCCGCCCACGACAACACGATTGCCGCCCACGACAACACGATTGCCACCCACGGCCGTGAGCTGAATGATCTTATACGAGGTTATAATAGTTTTCGCAAAAATGTCGTACATAAATTCTTTGGAACCCCGCTTGTGGTTGGCATGACTCTAGCTGAAATTAAAGACTTGTTGAATTCATTCTTCGCTAACAAGGAAGCTGGAGGGATGATGACTGCTTCAGAAATCAAGGCAAATTATCTCGAGATTTCTAAACTAATAGAAGATCAAAAACCCACTAACGACGTAGTTGTTAAGTTTTTTGGAACCCCACTTGTGGCTGGCATGACTCTCGCTGAAATTAGCGAGTTTATCGGCAAGCATACTCACAATGCCTACATCGCTAATAGTTTCTTTGGTGTCCCAGCTACATCTACAATGACTCTCAAAGATATTAATATGTTTATGGTGAGACAAACAACACTTAATACCATCGTTGATAAATTTCTTGGGAGAACACCTGTATCTGAAACCACACTGACAGGTCCGACTCTCGCTGAAATTAAAAGCGCTATTGACGAACAAAAACCCACCAGTGAAATGGCTAAAAATTTCTTTGAGGGTTCTAAAAGTTACAATATCACTACGACATATTCTCAACTCGAGGGGGATTATCTATTCCGAGAAGGTTTGAAACTTCACCTCCTTTTGGTTTCATTTTTTAAACATCACGATAAAAAGGTGATGAAGTATACCGAAATCAATAAAACCTATTCCGACGTTATTGACGATATTTCTAAACTAAAAGAAAAATCTGAAAGGGTAAAGCATGGGACCTTTGATTGGATAAAAAACTCTAATGCTAAATTGAAAGTCAATATCGAGGGGTGGCCCCATGGTATCTACAGGATGACATTAATCTCTAACAATCAATTTGATATCATCGTGAAAGGTAAAACCTACTTTGGTGGCACCGCGACAGTAATTATCGTGGGTGGAGAAGAATTTGAGATTGTCGGGGTTGATAACACCATTAGAAAAGAAATAACATGGTGTATAGAATTTATATGTGAAGTAAACTACCCCCTGATCCACTACCCGGAAGATGGCAAATAATTGAAAACACTAGCGGGTTTAAAATAACAATGATTTCATCAACGCAATGTCGCTATGATCAGGTCAGAGAATTTCAGACTAGACTCAAAACCCTCGCCGAGGAGTATCAAATAAAAATAAAAAAATACCGACGAAGAATCACCGCAATTGATATTACTATGTACTCGGTGTCAAGCGTTCTCACTGGCGCCGGAATAATACTTGCATCGGTTATAATGATTGCCCCGGTCGTAGTTCCAATTTGCATTTCTGCGGTGGCTACAATCGGGGGTATATCAACCGGGATAGCAAAAAAGATATCATCATGCAGCCAGAGTAAACTGCAGAATTACTTACTTCAATTTCATATTGCATCAACCGCATATTCGCAGTTATCCCTGATGATATCGTCGTCACTCGATAATACAATTATATCAGATAGTGAATTCTCAGCGATGGTCAGTATTTTTGATTCAGCGATATCAAAATTAGAGCAACAACATGAATATAATAACAATGACAACACCGATGGAATTAGAAAACACAAACCCAAAAAAAACCAAAATGATCTCAATAATCTCAACCATACCAGATTGTGAGTTCTCAGTGATGGTCAGTATTTATGATTCCTCGATACCAAAATTAGAAATAAATCATGAGTATAATAACAATGACGACACCGATGGAATTACTTCAACGAGTAGTGGAGAACACGAACCCAGTACAAACAAGCATGATATCAATAACATCAACGAGCCCTGAATTTAGTGTGAACTTCCCTTCTCCGATTCCAGTGCGTGAGATCGCGCTGGCAAAATTACGAGTATATCATAGCTGGCCTAATATCAAATCGGTTGCATTTGGCGGTCAGCAACCCAATAACGCACTGGTGTTCTCGTATAAGAATAAACCCGATGGTACTCCAGAGTGGGAAACTGTTTCGTTACCAACTGGGTCGTACCAAATTAAGCAAATCGATGCTGAAATTCAGCGTAGAATAAAATCAATCACTGGAAAAGAATCAAAAATAGCTATTAATCTTCATCAACCGACGCTCTCGTCGTCGATCGAAATAAGCACAGAGGGATACATTGTAGATATCTATAACAGCTCGTTAAGAACAGTGTTAGGATGGCCTGAAAAACCACCGGAAAATTCCACCGCCGACTTAACCACGGACGTACAATCATATCATGAAATCAATCCCAGTTATCGAGATAATTTATCTGATATAAGAAAAGGAAGAATCGCCGATAGATTTATATTTACCAACAAAGACACATTGCAATGGGATTTTATCATTAAAAGAACAACCGACTCATCTGTTACTATTTCATTTACGCTAACTGACGTCCGTGGTTATTTTAATGAAATTAAACAATTATATGAAACACAACTAGAACAACTACGGAAAACAAAATCGCAAAAACACGTTGAAATAATAAATCAACTTATATCTGATATGGAATATATCTATGAACTAATTATTCAAACAATAATTAATGACAACAGCGACAATAAACAACGATTCCTAACCGATTACAATATCACAGAGGACAATCTGCGTAATTTCAAGTTTCCCGGGTACAAAGCTGATGAACTAGCAAGAATTGTTAAAACCGATATCAAGGCGCTACAAAAACAAGATCCATCTGTCCTCCTCAAATATAATAATGACCCAGATGGCGGTGGTAGGCATATCGCTCCGTTCAACGTGAATATATCCTCAGTGATTGCGCTCAATTTAGTATGTGATGCAATTGAAGGAAGCTATCAAATTAATCTCGAACGATCAAATCAAGCTCAGCAAGGATATATTCTTTATTCGTTTGCACCAACAGCTCCTCCAGGATTCCTAATTATTGAGAACCCAATTAATCCTGTCTACATGCGATGCCATAATAATTCGTTAACGAGAATTAATTTCAAACTCACCGACCAGTCAAATAATCTGATTGATTTACAAGAAGAGGTGTTAGCGATTAGTCTGTTTGTAAAGTCGTAAAGACTTTCAATCCTAAAAATCTTCGATTTTCAACAAAGGATTTTCACCCCCCCCCCCAGACAAGGTCTTGGACAAGGTCTGGGACAAGGTCTGGGACAAGGTCTGGGACAAGGTCTGGGACAAGGTCTGGGACACGATATCGTATCGGACTCGATCAAATTTTCGGTTGAACTCGTAAAAGAATTATTAACCCACAAATGAAACATTTGCAGCAGCAGCAGAGAGGGTGATGACCACATCGTGCAACCTTGAATCGTTTAGGTGTATACGAATTTTATTTTATGACCATTTTTTTTAGACAGAGCAGTTTTAATTATATTTTCTGAAACAAATCGTATTGAAGCCCTACAAATGTCAAAGTATCTACTGGCTTCATTTATCTATTGAAAGCTTCTCTCTTCATTATTTTCTAAATCAAACGATTTAACTCTCCTAGGGGGTTTTGCATGTTTGCCAGTTCCACCTAATTTTGCATTCCGACTTTGTGAGACGGCTTGAAGATTCACAAGACAATTATCAGTCTTCACGCCATTTATGTGATCAATCACAAATCCGTCTTCGATTAATCCATTATGACATTCAAAAATAATTCTGTGACAGAGATATGTTTTATTTCTAGCACTAAACAACAAATACCCCATATTATTTAGATATCCAACCGGGTTTTTTAGTCTGCGGTGCCTGACAACACCATCACTGGAGGCTTCGTAATTAACGAGCACTGGATGAGGTCTGAAATCTTGGCTCATTTATATAATAATATTACTTGTCTAATTTATTATTTGCTTTAATTATAAGTCTATCAATGTAGTCTTGAGGGGTTTTGATGATTTTGTCCTTGATTTTATCAAGGACGTTAGGGTCAATGATTCGTTTGTCATAGTAGCGTTTTAGTTCCCTGTATCGTTTACCCCCACAAGCAAGACACAACTGCGATTTTCCTCTAACGCCCACCCCACATTGGAGGCATGGGAGAGGGCCAAAACTTCCTCGCCTAACGCTTTGTAAATGATACCCACAGAATTCGCTTCTGCATGATTTGTTACACGGGGTTGTTGATCCAATCATTAGCCACTTGCAGTGATTCATTATACTATATTTTTCTATTTAAATACTTGTTTTAATTATAACATGGAGGAATTCAACAGATTATCCAAAATTAAGCCTTGGAAAAATACTAAATTCATTGATTATAACATGGCAGAGTTCAAGAGATTATCCAAAATTAAGCCTTGGAGAAATACTAAATTCATTGATTATAACATGGCAGAGTTCAAGAGATTATCGAAAATTAAGCCCTGGAAAAATACTAAATTCAATCTTGATAGGGAGTTCCAAAGATTATCGAAAATTAAGCCCTGGAAAAATACTAAATTCAATCTTGATAGAGTCTCTGATACACCAAAACGTCTAATCGGTGATAGAACTATACTCGGTAAAATCAGGGAGTGTTTTAATGAATTCTACCGAGACGGTGCAGCATACTGTTGGTCGACATTTCGAATTATTGATGAAGATGTCAATGTACCCATCATCGATGCTACTATGAACGATAAAAGAGCAGCTAAGATAATTTCACACCTTGGCGTAAAATCCAAAGGTGGAAATCCAAAGGTGGAAATCCAAAGGATTTCAAGCAAAGCAATTCCCAAACAAAGCAATTCCCATCAGAAGTATTTTTTCAGAATAAAATTCATTATCGAAGTCGAAGGCAAATGGATTATTAGGGATAAATTTGAACCAATCCTCAAGGATAAAAAAACTGTCATTGTAAGTAGAGATTCCAAACCAGGAATTCTAACTGGAATTGACAAACCATACTACGAGAGATCTTATCCTGTAACAGCAATCGTTTATGGGATATATCCGTTAAATGATAAACCCGATATTGCAAAACTAGCTCCTATGAAATATTCACCGTTGACTTCGTCAAGGCTCAATTGTGTAGCAACACGGGTAATGGAACACTTCACAAATGCATCCCGAGGAAATAAACTAACTGATCTGCGACGTAGGAAAATAACCGAATGGGAACTGACAGTGAAACAGCACGGTGCAAAGATTTCTGATATAGCTAAATTAGAAGCATCATTAAAATTCCCAATATCAGTAACAACAATAACCGGAGAAGTATTATACGAACCGAAATATCAATCGCGAGGGGCTCCAATACAAATTATTGATCATAACGAACACGCGTGGACACCTGCAGTAACAATATTTCCACGAGATAGAACCGTGAGATATATCCCCCGGAAATTTTCCGGGGAATTTTCCGGGGATGTTTTCTATGAAGAGAAATTATTTGATGCTATTCATGCGTTGTGTAAAGATGATCCTGTGTCAGTGTGGTTACTTAGTAGTGCTGGTTCCGAATCAGGATTTGATCAATTTGTAAGACCAAATGGTGAATTATATCGCGTTGAAGAATTAGATAACAGAATGAGAAAAATCGCTAGTGATTTTTCACCAGAGAGTTCCCATGAAAAACTATTGACGGATAGTTTTACTATTCCATCAGTGGTAGCTCACTTCGCAAGAGAAAAAAACTCATGGCGTCCAACACGAAGTGATTTTCTCGAGGACGTTAAATTGAGTTGCATCGAATTTGGTCATGGAGGACTGTGGAATACGAAATACTCACGTGATGGTATGATTTCAATTGATATAGCCGCGTGTTATCCCGGAAGTTTTCTCGGGTATGGGGAATGTAGTAACTATTTTAAACGATTTGGACACCCCACGCATGAAATGACTCGTGTTGCGATTAATGGGCCATTACCTGATTTTGATTTAACCGGATTCGCTCGTGTGATATCATTTGAACTCGCTACAGGGTTACATCCGTGTAGTTATGTTTGGCTTGGTAGACATATATCTGAAAAGGCCTGGATGCCAATAGTGTTACTACGATATATGATTGATTGTGGCATGCTGATATCGTTGATTGTTTCCGAAGCTATTATATGCTATCGAGCTCAGAAAGAAGTTTGGCTACCACACCCCGATCTAGATCGTATAATTAGCGAATTGCGAAAACAATTCCCTGATTTCAATGAAGAACAAATCATGAATTGGTCTAAGAAGTTATTTGAAATTAAAAAAGAACAAGCAAAGGATTTTGGACGAAGAATAATCGGTAAATTTACCCAGGGTGGAAGATACGACAATGCAAAATATTCTTCGCGGTTGATCATAGACGTCGCTGAATACGATTTTCTTGTAACGGATTTAACGAAACAGGGAAAACTTGTATCCCGTAAGGATGCTTTTCTATCCAATGGTGAGAAATTGGGTACGGTTGTTACCTACTGTGATGGATATAATTCCCAGTACACACATTTGAGAAGTTCTATGCTAGCTTATGCTTCTATCAATTTATTTTCGATGATAAATAGATTTCCTAATACCGCGGTTAGAGTAGCTACTGATTCGATGTATATACACAATAAATACAAATCAGATGTAGCTAAATTCACATCCCAGGAGGAAGCGTGGGGATGTTGGAGATTTAAAAAGGAGACGCTACATGAGTATTGTGAATCGGCAGATGTTACCATGGATGAAAAGTACTTAAAATGTGATGAGATTCAATCAGAATTTTCTAATGCACCACCGGTATCTGATCCAATATGTAGATACAAGACAGTTTATTTAAACGGTTGTGGTGGGTCAGGAAAGACAACTCGTGCAATTGAATTATATCGTCGTGGAAACGCTAGCGTTTCTAACATGATTGTGCTAACACCGACTCACAGACTCGCCAGAGAGATGATACAGCGAGGGGTAAATGCCTGTACTTATCATAGTTTCTTTCGATGGAAAGGCGATGAATGGACCCCTGATCGAATGGGTGATAAATTCATTCCTGAAATCATAATTTGGGATGAAATATGCACGGTATAGTTGAGAGTATTACAAACATTTCTCGAGTGGTTGTTAAACAAAAACACAAAAGTCGTCATGTGCGGTGATCACGGCCAACCACCACCATTTGTCGGTGGATCTCCACATGAATGGCTAAAGGGTTCTGTAGACTATTATGAAGAAATTAATACCGACCATAGATCACTTGATGAACAATTACGCGAGTTCAAAGCACTGATTAGATTACAACCGGATAAAATCCAATGCGAAATAGCGCGTGAAATAATTTCAGAAACTCCCATGAATGATTTCTGGGAAACGTGGAGACCAAATGATTTGATAGTAGCAAGTAGAAAAATAGTCAGAGACACACTTCAGATGAAGTTATTTGAAACGCATAAAGAAAAATTTGCAACACTTCCAGTACCGTTGTGTTATAGGCCTTCAGATACACGAAAGCAGAATATTGAAGTTGATATTCCAGGGAAGAGTGAAAAGCAGATTCTCGTGTTAAATGATATTGTGCTGGTTGATATCAGCGTCGTCGAAAATGCATTGCGTGCTAATAAATCCCCATGGACGCTAGGATACGCAGCGACGATACATTCTTCACAGGGATTAACTATATCGGATACAATTGTTTGGATGGTAGATAATCGCATCGAATGGTCGAATTTAGTTTATCTCGCAGTATCCAGAGTACGAAAAATAAATCAACTTCGAAGAGTTGTCTTCGATGATGAAATCATTGGTGGCGATGATAATGACACAACAATAAGTGATATTGATGTTAGCATCATTAATAAAAAAACTCTCCGGTTACAAACAACAGGACAAAAAAAAACAACGAGAATTTGATATTGATGCTAAATTAATAATTACGCTGAAACAACAACAGAATAATCACTGCGCGAGTTGCAATTGTATAATGCGTTGGCAGTATTCGGATAAAGATCCTCGCCAATTTACCGTAGACAGAAAAAATAACAGTCTCGGTCATGTCAGAAACAATGTGATGTTGACTTGTCTTGAGTGCAACAGACGCAACGGCGCTAATTAAGACCCCGCGGTGGTAATTGAGTATCCTCGGGAATTACCTGTAATTGTTGTCGAGTAAATCCTCGTTGAGGGGCAGTTGAATCCAGTTTATAGACTGGAGGTCTACCCGTAGATCGTGTTATACTAGATATCTTGTGTGCAGTAACACTCCAAATAGGATCAGTAGCCCTTTTTCTACCCCCTTCAAGCTCTCCTGGTTCGTATAAGTACCTAACAGTGACATTACTACCAAGAATTGGTTGGGAAACGCTAGCGTTTCTAGGGAAATCTTTTTGTGGTTGTACGGGTATAGACTTCTTTTTAATAGCGTTCCTAGGTTTCATGTTGATTGTTCTAGTGATCTCATTATTCAGTGCGGTAATCACAGCTGGTAACCTTTTGACCCATTCACGGGATCGCTTTTCTTGAATGAATTCTTTTGCGTATTGATATCCAAATAACCGCTCAGCAATCGTCCGATTAAATCGTTCGACAATGGCCTGATCGCGATGTAGCGCAGTATGCCCTCGTCGTATGGTGACATTATGATTTTTCATTGTAGATAGAACCGCACCCTGAAATTCCTTGCCAGGATCAACCTGCAATAGATTTGGCCAGTGCAGAGGACCTCGTCGATAAATCCTTTCAAATGCAGAAGCAACTTCAGTGGCTGATTTTGTTTTTAACGGTTCTGCTTCTTTGTATCGACTTGCAATATCAACTACGGTTAAAGCGTATTTGTAACCACGATCATGTGGCAGAAATAATATATCAGCCTGATGAACTTCATTAGGAGCAGTCACATCAAAATGCGAGAATTGAATTTGTTTAGGCGGTGGTAGATAAATTTGCCATAGTGCCTGTTTGGATAACCAATCCTCCGCTGTAGTTTTTTTCACTTTTGCAGCGCTAGCGAGTTTATGGACTGCTGATTTACCCCTCCAGTATCCTCTTGGGGAATAATAAATTGATTCCATATTATTAATTACCGGCACCTAACATCAATTTACTTTTCATAGCCGATTTTATCAAAAAGGAAGCCAATTTTTCTTTGAAGGATTTATCAGGAATAGCATTTAACGCATGAATTAATTTCACATCTGCTAGATGTCTGTGTTGCAGATTGCTGCTTTTATAAGCAACATCATGAAGGTGACAGGCCTTATCAATGGCGTTTATTGGTTCTTCACCGGGGTTGGGTTGATTTTGATTATTGAGTCTGATATCAAGTCTGGTTCCCGGTCCACAGTAGCTATATCCTGGGAGGTGCTTTTCTCCGGGGTACTTTGCCCATGGGGTTCCAGGGAGCTTTGCCAATTTGGCTGCGATATCACCTCCTCGTTTTTTTTTAAATCAGATTTCATAGACACAAATCTAAATTTCTTTGTACCACATTGCACGCATTTACCAGAAAGCGCTGATCGGTTATTTTTAGTTGTAACCGTCGTCACATCATCTGTGCCAGTACGCGTTTTACACTTCACACAATATAGATCCATAATTTATGTATAGAAATATGGATATAATTGATTTTTCGGCGACTAAAACAAGAGAACCAATTAAGCATCATGCAGCGCTACCAAACTCTATCCGGATGATTATAATCGGGCCATCTGGATCCGGTAAAACGCAATTGTTGCTCAATTTAATAATGAGATGGATGAAGTGGGATAAGTTGTATTTAATTGCCCCTAGCGTAGATGATCAACGATGTTATGAAGTGTTAAAGGATTTTAACGAGAATGCTTCAGAAATTAAGGGCGAGAACGCCATTGATTTTATAACCGATATCGATGAAGCACCGAGCATTGATGATATTGATGGAGATATTAACAATTTAGTCGTATACGACGATATAATGTTGGATAAACAAAAAAATCCTGCTAGGATCTTTTCCAGAGGCAGGCATAAAAACACTGACGTGATATATGTCACTCAACGCTACACACAGATTCCAAAAGTGATTAGAGATAACTGTAATATTCTTGCTGTGTTTAACGGCGTTGATACACATACGCTACGAAATATTTGGCAGACATGGTGTTCCGATATGGACTTCAATCAATTTAAAAATTTCTTTAGTAACGCTCAGTCAACCCCGCATGGATTTATAACAATAAATTTACATGATCCTCGGACTCGATATCGTATCGGACTGGATCAAATATTCGGTTAAAATCATTTCTTATTTTTTGTTAACCCTTAGCAGCAGAGAGGGTGGATGACCACATCGTTGTGAGCAAAATCGTAAAATCTCCGTTTTACAAAAATGGAGACTTTTTTTTTTTCGGTTAAAATGAGATTTGTGGGAAGCCTTATTTTTGCTTGAAAACGTGGTCTGTTCACCCTCTCTGCTGCTATATTGTTCTCTGATATGATGAAAGGTGTATACATGTGTTGTTACGTATATTTGATTTAAGTTATTTATTTTTGTTTTTATTGTTTGTTTGTCAGATTCAAATTTGACATTTTAATTTTAAGATTCATTCATTGGGAGATATTTTTTTAAAAGTGGGATGATATGTACCTTTTTTTTTACAAATAAACACCAGATGTTGACCTCATTTCTGACCTAGCTTCAGAGTTGTAAACAAGCTTTTAAAATGATTGGTTGATTCCAAGGATATTATGGAGCTTTGTTATAAACATCTTTCTATTTTTAGTTCTTGAGAGTTAAAATAACTGATTCTCATCTGGGTCATACGGTGTGTACGAGATTTTTTGAACTTAAATTTGTTCTAAAAGATTCTAGAAGATCATGTGACCCCTTCCTTGTTTACGTAAAAACAGGTATATAAATTATGTTTTGGAGCGAACTATTTAGTAGAACTTGGGCTGTTAGAATACTAAGTTGTGTGTCGTTTTGAGTTATTTTAAATTACCTTGTATTGGAAATTATTTCAATTCGTTTGGATCAAGTGGAATTTTTTGTTATTTATCTGGAAAAGAATTGTGCTCATAGAATTTTATTAGCAAGAACTGACTTCATCACGTGACATCGTCTTCCATCTTGGAGACTTCGCTGGGATTCGAACTTGGAATTATTTGGACATTTTATTACCAGGACATTTGCAATTTCTCTAGTGGATAATATTTTGAATTTTTTTTGGATTAATTTTGGAATTGATTCTTAAAACCGTAAGTTTATTTTTCTTGTCTCGAAAATAAATGTGCTCAATAAATTGTTTATCAAGTTTTTACAATTTACTACTGTTTTTTCTAGCCTAAGCACGTAACAGTGTATAGTATATTATTCTATGATATGCTGAAAGGTACATACCTGGGCATAGTATATTGTTATCTGATATGCTGAAAGGTGTATATTTGTGTATAGGATATTGTTCTCTGATATACTAACTTAATTTATTCGTTTTTTAGCAGATCGTTTTGCAACCAATTGAAATTCTCTTCAACAAATCGTAGTAACGAGCTAGTAAAGATGTATAAAATGAAATATTGAAACTGATGGTACATATTTGAATAAATAGTACGTGCTATAATTTGCACTTTTCTTTCATCTAAGGGGAATTATGCAAGGGAACGGTAACATTGCAGAGCACTTGTTTACCGTTGAAAATGAACATGGTATAGTGTTGTCTATGAGTTTTAAATTGAAAAGATATTACGAATCCAGAGCAATTTAGGTACAGCGTTGTTCCGAATGTAGCATACAATGAGTGGTAGTGGGAGGAAAGAGAGTTGGTCCACAAACTGCTAGAGTCACTACAAATTAGACAGGTTCGTTTTTATCGCCATTCAGTGTAAATGAACTTAAGAAAAATTAAAGTTTTGATTGATATTGATTGCTGGTTTCGTTATAATTTCTATTTACTAATTAAAAAGAGCTTCAGACATGGAGCTAGAGTCCAATGTAATTGTCCAAAAACAATTTCATTTAGTTAGTGTGGACATAAAGGTTATTGAAAAGATATAAATTCGATCGTATTTCTTTTGCTTTGATGTTATGCTAATGAAGTGTTAGCACGTGTATTATTGGAAATATTTATCGTTGTTGAGGTGTGTTGGTATAGGAAGCAGTACACGCAATATGAAAAGTGATATTATAATGGAACATTAGCATGGAAAATACTAGAACTAATAGTGGTAATGGCAGTTGTTGTTATTGTTAGTAGTGGGGGAAGTGTTATTTGTGCTAGTAGCTCTTGGCTTGTCAAAGCAAATGTGCAACAATGTAAATTTACCTCTTTGTCTTCATGTTTATAACAATTTTAAGAATATCATACGTATATACATACATACATACATACATACATACATACATACATACATACATACATACATACATACATACATACATACATACATACATACATACATACATACATACATACATACATACATACATACATACATACATACATACATTACAGACAGACAGACAGACAGACTTACATACATACATACATACATACATACATACATACATACATACATACATACATACATACATACATACATACATACATACATACATACATACATACATACATACAACCTCTACTCTTGTAAATGCATTATTGATGCATTATTGAAAATGGCTGCTTGCAAGTACTACTTTCATAATTCTATCCATGTATATTGTATTCTCCATTGGTGAAAATTGAACGTGGCATTTTGCAAGTGCTACTTTCCTTCTGCATTATTGGCAATGGCTGTTTAAAAGTTCTACATTCATAATTCTAATCCTAGTCTAGTATTTTCTATTCTTCATTGATGCAAGCTGCAAATGGCTACTCGTCAGTGCTTAGATCTACTTTCCTTCTGTGTTATTTATCTTGCAATTTGCCACTAATGAATTGATTCTTTAGTTTGACGTATGGCAAACGATATGTCAGTTATTACAAGTTTTGTGTATTATTTTCATAAATTAGCCTTATTACAATTAAATCATTCTAACTGCTGTTTTCATACAGATTTTGCCTTGCAGCAATGTAAATACTAAGTTTCAACAGGTATCGTCTTTGTTGTCCAACTCGTGTCGACAACTGTTGTCATAATGCCTATTCATGTCTAAAGTATTGTTCTTAACTGAAACAATGCTCGCCACGGAGCTTTATGTTTCGATAAACATTGTAACTCTTGCTCCCATTTTTTAAGGTTCACATTAACAACGACGTTTCAATCGTTCTCTAGAACTATATCCTTTCTTGAAGATCTAAGTGATTTAGAACACATTACATTGAAGATCTAAGTGATTTAGAACACATTACATTGAAGATCTAAATGATTTAGAACACATTACATTGAAGATCTAAGTGATTTAGAACACATTACATTGAAGATCTAAGTGATTTAGAACACATTACATTGAAGATCTAAGTGATTTAGAACACATTACATTGAAGATCTAAGTGATTTAGAACACATTACATTGAAGATCTAAGTGATTTAGAACACATTACATTGAAGATCTAAATGATTTAGAACACATTACATTGAAGATCTAAGTGATTTAGAACACATTACATTGAAGATCTAAGTGATTTAGAACACATTACATTGAAGATCTAAGTGATTTAGAACACATTACATTGAAGATCTAAGTGATTTAGAACACATTACATTGAAGATCTAAGTGATTTAGAACACATTACATTGAAGATCTAAGTGATTTAGAACACATTACATTGAAGATCTAAATGATTTAGAACACATTACATTGAAGATCTAAGTGATTTAGAACACATTACATTGAAGATCTAAGTGATTTAGAACACATTACATTGAAGATCTAAGTGATTTAGAACACATTACATTGAAGATCTAAGTGATTTAGAACACATTACATTGAAGATCTAAGTGATTTAGAACACATTACATTGAAGATCTAAATGATTTAGAACACATTACATTGAAGATCTAAATGATTTAGAACACATTACATTGAAGATCTAAGTGATTTAGAACACATTACATTGAAGATCTAAATGATTTAGAACACATTACATTGAAGATCTAAATGATTTAGAACACATTACATTGAAGATCTAAGTGATTTAGAACACATTACATTGAAGATCTAAGTGATTTAGAACACATTACATTGAAGATCTAAGTGATTTAGAACACATTACATTGAAGATCTAAGTGATTTAGAACACATTACATTGAAGATCTAAGTGATTTAGAACACATTACATTGAAGATCTAAATGATTTAGAACACATTACATTGAAGATCTAAGTGATTTAGAACACATTACATTGAAGATCTAAGTGATTTAGAACACATTACATTGAAGATCCAAGTGATTTAGAACACATTACATTGAAGATCCAAGTGATTTAGAACACATTACATTGAAGATCTAAGTGATTTAGAACACATTACATTGAAGATCTAAGTGATTTAGAACACATTACATTGAAGATCTAAGTGATTTAGAACACATTACATTGAAGATCTAAATGATTTAGAACACATTACGAAACCTAAAATGCATACAATGCAGCAGGGTGGTCCATCGTCGTCAACACCAGTTTTGACTCGCTTTATGTTCATCGTTTAAGAAATCTACTTCTTAGTGATATCTCTCATTACTTTGGAAACATCAGTTATTTTAGCAAAGTAAGGACCAGAAATGACAATGATATATTCCCTTGAACTCTTCTTTAGGAGTTTTCACCAAACGACCCCTCGTTGTAAGGATCGTAGTGTCACTCATTTTGGCGCACCTCGCTGAGATCTATCTTTTCCTGTGATACTATTATACATAAGCTCCGGGGAAAATAGTATTATTTCAGAGCAATATCAATAGCACATACAAAAGTGTATAGGTAAATATAAATTTTAAAAAATTAAGCATTCCTAAATGTTTTCATATTCATACATAATGGGTTCATTCATTTAGTGATAATTACCAACATGGGGGAAAACTCTTCTGATCTTACTCAATAATTATACAATGTAGGATTTTAATGATCTATGCATTTTTTAAGGCTTGATTCAATATAAATGTATACATGTATCCTGGGTAGGTGAGAGTGTTTTAGGTCAGTCTTGTACTAGCCCCAATGACTTTCAGGCAGACAAATTAAACTGTTCGATGAGTTGGAAATAATTAAAAAATAAAATGCTGGACAGATTTAGAGAAAAAAATAAATGTTAAAACTGTCTAAACTTTAGAACAGTTTTTGTGCTAATATCCTTTAAAGGATTAGCCTATGGATGTCTTGAGAACACACACATTATGATCAACAAGTATTGTTTGCATGACTTGATATTTAGTAAGAAAGCGACAGTCAACCATTTTTGTGCTAAATGGTTTGTCAAATGGTCAAATGCAGAAATAGGTTGCAGACGACAGATTTGCCTTATATATCTTCTGATTATATATATTAGTATTAATTAATATATTATATATCTCCTACTATGTGACAAATGCGACAAGATATATGGTATCTATAAACATCACTTTTAATTTTCGGCCATTTAAAAGAAATAGGGATCATGTGATAAGTCTTATTGACAGTTTAATGAACAGATTAAGGAGTTGTATGAGCTAGACTATGAATTTACTGTCTATACCAGTGACCAACACTGACAACTACACCATCCTCCGAGAAGAAGTAGAGGCTGCAGTAAAAGCATTGAAAAAAGGAAAGGCAGCAGGAGTAGACAACATCCCTGAAGAACTAGTCCAAGAAGGGGGTGAATCCATGATAGGTACCCTACTAACACTCTGCAACAAAATCTGGCAGACAGTGGAATGGCCAACACCATGGACAGCAATGTCAGAACTATTGTACTATCAGTCTTATATGCCACCCAAGCAAAGTCATGCTAAAAAGCATATTAAACAGACTGATGCCGCGGGCAGAGGAAATCATAGCTGAAGAACAGGCAGGCTTCAGACCAGGGCGATGAACAGCTGAACAGATTTTCAACCTGAGAATACTGTGTGCGAAATACCTCCAGCACCAACAAGACCTTTATCATGTCTTTATAGACTTTAAGAAGGAGTTTGACAGGGTAAGGCATGCAGCCCCTTGGTCCACCATGAAGCTGTACAACATCAATGCAAACCTGATCAAAGTCATAGAAAGCCTTTACAGCAAGGCCACCAGCTCAGTATGCTTCAATGGTCAAATAGGAGATTGGTTTAGGACAAATGTGGGAGTCAGACAGGGTTGTTTGCTTTCACCTACTCTCTTTAACATCTTCCTTGAAAAAATTATGACAGATGCACTGGAAGACCATGAAGGAACTGTCAGTATTGAAGGCAGAATAATAACGAATCTGCGCTTTGTTGATGACATCGATGGCCTTGCAGGAAATGAGGAGGAGATAGCTCATTTGGTGGAAAAACTGGACAGGACAGCTACTACTTTTGGTATGGAAATCAGTGCAGAGAAGACCGAATTGATGACAAGGGATCGAAACCAGAAATATTGTCCAGGATTGCGCTGACAATAACAGCAATGGCAAGGCTGAAGGCAGTTTGGAAAGACAGAAACACCTCAGTCAGCTCAAAAATCAGACTGATGCGCTCCTTGGTTGCATCTGTATTCCTATATGCCTGTGAATCATGGACCCTCACAGCGGATCTCGAAAGGAGGATACAAGCTGTTGAAATGAGATGCTTTTGAAGGTTGCTTGGCATTACATATAGAGATCATGTCGCGAATGAGGAAGTGGGAAACAGAATTAAGCAAGCCATTTGGCCTTCTGAAGAGCTATTGACCATTGTCAAGAAGCGCAAAATTAAATGGTATGGAATTGTCACACGATCAACAGGGCTTGCTAAGACAATCATGCAAGGTACTGTGCAGGGAGGGAGAGAAAGACAGAGGAAAAGATGGGAGGATAACATCTCAGAGTGGACAGGACTGAAGTTGAGTGACACAGTGAGAGTATCAGAGAACAGATTGGAATATAGGAAGCTGGTTGTCAGGTCATCATTGGTGCCCCAACGGTCGGCAAGACTAAGGGATAGATAGATAGATAGTCTATACGATTTAGGAACAACAATTTGATTGCCCACTAACCACTCATCACCAGCAGGTACACCAGGTGGTCTTCATTTTCTCCTAATAACCCCATTTTTCTCCTAGTAACAAACTGGTACTTGTGTTGATTCAGTTTCTGAAATCCAATATTGTATCTTCTTTGAGGAATAGTAGTTGGAGGCCTATAACTCACATTAAGATGCCTTGCATGCTTGTAAAGTAGATCTTACTTTCCGCTCATGTACTTTAAAACTGCAGTCAGAAATTGGCTAGTGATTTCTATTATTCTCTGAAGAAACTAACTAGTCAATCTCTCTCTCTTTCTCTCTCACTCTCTCTCTCTCTCTCTCTCTCTCTCTCTCTCTCTCTCTCTCTCTCTCTCTCTCAATTATGGAACTAACTTGTCCATTTTTGCAAGGCACGTATATTTGGGATAAAAGGTCAACTTTAAAATTTCATCTCTGGTTCATAATAATAAATAATAGTTTAATAAAGGTCAAAGTATCATACATAACAAATTAGTAATCCATAAAAAATTCTTTTTATATGGCTTGTCCTCATTGCTCGTTGCGGTTTGTTTTTATTAATTCTTGAAACAGTCACTAGAATTGATTTTCTTATATAATGAAATAAATTCATATATTTGTTGCATCTAGCTATGTGTTTTGTATTTCTTGTTTCAAGTCATCTGCCTCTTGCTATTGTTTTGTATTCCTTGTTTCAAGTCATCTGCCTCTTGCTATTGTTTTGTATTCCTTGTTTCAAGTCATCTGTCTCTTGCTATTGTTTTGTATTCCTTGTTTCAAGTCATCTGCCTCTTGCTATTGTTTTGTATTCCTTGTTTCAAGTCATGTCTCTTGCATTTGTTTTGTATTCCTTGTTTCAAGTCATCTGCCTCTTGCTATTGTTTTGTATTCCTTGTTTCAAGTCATCTGCCTCTTGCTATTGTTTTGTATTCCTTGTTTCAAGTCATCTGCCTCTTGCTATTGTTTTGAATTGGAGATTTAAAATGAAATTGAAGTAATGAGATACGTGTCGCAGACAACTAGTGACAATACTCAAAATGCCACTGTAGACTGCGGTTTATCAGCAAATATTAATTTCATAGGGATGAGAGAAACATAATCATCATCCCTGTAATGTGTACACACACACACACACACACACACACACTCTCTCTCTCTCTCTCTCTCTCTCTCTCTCTCTCTCTCTCTCTCTCTCTCTCTCTCTCTCTCTCTCTCTCTCTGGGATAAACAAGAAAGATAACGAATGGCCTTCAGGTGCAATTATCTGAATACATACATACATACATACATACATACATACATACATACATACATACATACATACATACATACATACATGTGACAATTTATTCTCAACTAGCATATCATAGCAATTAATCAAAAGTATTTCCATCCGTTATCGGCTGTCAAAACTTCATACAGCACGAACACGCTGAGTTAATTATCTAAGTAACCCACACTACATGTTTATGTTAAAAATATCCCAAATAATCAGAAATAGTCTGCCATGTCTCTAGGGATGAAATGTTCGTGGGCAGTTTTAATTTGTCATCTAGAAAATTAATTAAGTTTAAATGTGCTCAAAATGTCACACGCACTTAAAGGTAATAAAGCATAGTAGATTTGGCTGAAATAACTTAGTTTATTATTTAAATGCTGCATACAGTAATCTCACAATGTGGCCTTTATTCTGGTAATGTCACGCTGTGAAAGATTCATGTTTATGTTTATTATGCCTTGCTATTTGAAGTAAGTGAGGGAGTGAAAATAATCCCATCAAAATTATTTTATATTTTTTTTCTCAAATTATATGTCCGTATTTCAAGGATCTTAGAATGTTATCGATTTTCACTTACTATCTCGGTGGTTTCACTTCCAAGATACAAATAGCGGATTACTACATTCTTCCCTGAATGGGTCACACCAATCCTTTGCGTAACCATTAATTTATACTTAAATCTATTTATGTTCCTAGAAATGGCCATGCCAATCAAGCTTTAGACATTTTTAATAGTACATTTTTAAATTGAATGTTGGGGAGTGCATTAGCTTAATACATGATTGAGATGTTACAGTGAACTTCTTTAAAAAGAAGATTAGAATAATGGAGTAATTGTTTTGAATCTTAGTTTGCTTTAAAAGCCAAAATATCACTGGAACCGAATTATAAATAAAATAACTCGTATCATGGCCTGGAGATAAAACAAGTTTAATCTCAATAAGGGGAATTTTTACCCTTAGGTTCAAATTATAAATACGGTTGACCTATCACCTTTCTAGCGTGTGTAACTTAGTATATTCATACAAAAATAAATTTCATACAGCCAATGAAATCAAGACAATGTCTTCACAATCATGTGATTTATTCAATTATTGAAATGAGATGGGGTTTGTCCCCAGAAAACGTGCAGAATTATTGCTTGTATGGAACAAAGTAAACCTATTAGTGTTGGTGATAATGGCCTGGTACAGTATTTAGAACTCTTTTGCAAGGTTTTATGTGTACCGGATCCGTAATGCACCATTTTCGTACTGTACCATTTCTAATCTGATTCATTCTCTTTTATTCCGTTCTTTTTCGTGCCGTTAACCAATCGTTTCTTCGTCTACGTACCGTCCTGTACTGTTTAAGAATATATTCCCAGCATCTCGCTCTTGCAGTTATTTTGATTTCTATTAACTGCTTTCATTCAACGTGAACCATGCTAACAGATTCGCCTTAAATTCTATTCAAACGACTGTAAGTTCGAAATATCGAAACAACAGATCAATGGTACATATGGTCAGTACCGTTCTAAATGGTCTTCTTAACCATATTTCTTGTCCGGGAACCTTTTCCGTACTGTTAGCGTAGCGTACCATCACCGTACCGTGTTCAGTGCTGCAGAAGTAATGAATAGGTACCGAATTCGGAATCAACGAACACAGCTGTTTACCCCATGAAGACATAATACAAATTTTCCGATACATTTACATCGTGTGTCATATTAGCTAATCTTCACTGATAAAACTAGGCGTAAATGTCACGTTGTTATACATATTTCCACCAGTTTTCCAAAGGTAACACTGGTAGATGGGTTAAGCCGATAATTTGGTGAATTTAATTTACATGGTATTGTACATTTTTAAATACAGTTAAATTTAATGACAAATATCCAACAGCAGACATAACTGTTATAATACAGTTGTCATTTATTGCGATTTGCTATATACACCTGACATTTGATTTATATTTAATTTATGATGGCGATCTTATATTGATCTTAACCATCATCATTAGGAAATCGATCCGTGATTAAAAGACCGGGTTTATTTAATGTGTATTACATATGCGTGCTTCTGTAACTCGGCTGTGCTTGTTTTCGTTGTTTTAGTCAGAATAATGGAATATCTGTCCATTGTACCATGATAGTATGCTATCTTAGCTTCAAGAAATAATTTATATTTCCATTCCATGATATTATTTGCTTCCTAATGAACTAAAACATGTACAAGTTTTTAAATAGTTTTTGAGACGTTAACATCTTTCTTTTGAGATTGTCTATACCGTAACATATTATTATTAGCTAATCTAATGTTTGAAGAAACAGTTAGCCGATACAGTTTGTTTTAGGAAATAGGGGTTTTCAACAAACGTTTGAATATTGTAATAATAAAGATATCGTTGACTGCCCCTTGAAATCGAGAGGCGACCACTGTTGTTGTAGTTCTTCTAGCACAGAAATGCCCTTCTAGTTATTACTGAAAAGTAAAGAAGGCATACGAATTCGTAAGTGTTACTGAAAAGTAAAGAAGGCATACGAATTCGTAAGTGTTACTGAAAAGTAAAGAAGGCATACGAATTCGTAAGTCTTACTGAAAAGTAAAGAAGGCATACGAATTCGTAAGTCTTACTGAAAAGTAAAGAAGGCATACGAATTCGTAAGTCTTACTGAGATACAATCTAAACCTGTACAGTTACAAGAGACTCAACCAAGACATACTAGAAATACACGAGTACAGTATATTCAACCAAGATATACTAGACCTGTACGAGTACAATATAGTCAATCAAGACATACTATGCCTATACGAGTACAGTATACTCAACCAAGACATACTAACCCTGTACGAGTACAACATAATCAACCAATATATATATATATATATATATATATATATATATATATATATATATATATATATATATATATATATCAGACATGTACAAGTACAATAGACTCAACTGAAACATTCAAGACAGGTAAATGCACAAATGGGCTGAAATTCTCTTCATCGTACAAATATTCTCTTTTAGTGACTGAAAGAGTGAACGCTTTAACATGACCGAGCAACAAAATGCAAATTATATAATATTACGCCGAAAGAATCTTTATAGTAGCAAGTTTTTTCGTACCAGCAAATAATCGGTACACGGAGCTTTATGCTTGGATTTTACGTCACACACAAATCCACACTAACTTCTCACTAGAACTTTAACAGACATTAAATCTATCCGCAAAATTGCAAATTCTGACACAAATGTTGAAGAAATTTAGCCTTCGAGATTTGTCATTTTGAAATGAACTGCTAACTGCAGAAAATTGGTATAAGATCTCATCTCACATTTGGTTTAGATCTATTGAGAGAAGTATTTATTATCAGGTCATATTTAAATATAGCATTTATTAATCTAGGTTAACGCAGTTTGGCAGGAGGTCTACTGGAAAGTGATGTCGTTACTTTAGATTTAAGTCAGATTTTTAGAGTAGCAACTTTAGACCTATTGCTACACTGTCGACAGTTCATGATGATGTCTAGCACAGGTGCATCATGCCGAATACATATAAAATCATGTTCTACTCAATCCCATTACGCACGCACGCACGCGCGCGCACACACACACACACACACACACATATATATATATATATATATATATAAAATCTGGTACTGTTCCCACGTCACTTTATTTTCTCCCTACATATCTACATTTTCATTAGTGCTGTCACTACGCCTGCATTATTCCAACATGGCGATCTTAATTATCGGAAGTTGGCCATAGCGATCACCTTGGCCTCGGTGTGCCCGTCCACACCCTATATTAACCTGAAATGTGAACATTTTTTATCGTCCAGTTTTTTTGTCAAATTTTCAAGTACACTTGGCCACATAGCCATATTGCTTGGTAACTGGATACATGTTTTCATGTGTAAAAAACGAATTTGTCAAACTCTCGGGTTCGGATTAGACGCGTAAGAAATAACCGACTTGTTGAAATGAAAAGGATCTCTTCATTTGTGCCTTGAATGAACGTAATAAGTGAATGGAGCTATACACGCACCTTTTGTTTTCCCGTCTTTGGGACGTCATAAAAAATAAAAAAACCCACAAAGATGCTAAGTGTTTGGAACTGCTAAGTTAGACTCTTAAAGTGCCATGCCAGTGTAGATAACATAAATCAAATTCAGTATTATTTGAAAAGAAAATAACGTCTGGAAGCGGTATAAAAAAACCCGATGGAAAAATTCTCCATAATAAGTGAGAAATACGCTCAGGTGTGTTTTCGAAAATATTACAAATCGGACCGATTTTATCGCTCGGTAATTTTCGGAGTGTATAGATAGTCTGACGTCACATTATGAACACACGCCTTACTTCCGTTTATCTCGAAACATAAACAAAGCACGTTTTCCATTCCATATTAGTTATTTTATCATCCCAATCATGCCAAAAGCACATCGTGGAGGTACAAGCAAGGGCATCGGGATCAGGTGTGTTGCAGCAAACTGTGGGAATACAAATGCTGATGGGTTTTCCATGCATTCCTTCCCGAAGGACTAATTACTTCGTCGTAGGTGGACAGACTTTGTAAAAATCAAAAGAGCAAACTGGGATAGTCCGACTGAGTTTTCTGCCTTCTGATCCTTTCATTTCACACCCGAATGCTTCCCTTTTAGGTATAGATTTGAGGTTGAGCATATGTGTAGGGCACCAAAGAAAGTCAAACTCAATGATGATGATGTCCCGTCTATCCACTGTGTGGAGGAAACTGACAACCAAACCAAAGTAAACAAAGGTATCATAACTTTCAACACCAAAGCATCAGCTGTGTAGACTTCAAATGTTGTCACCATCAGAAGAAGTTACTTGCCACCACCAAAGAAAATATGAAGGGGCTATTCAAAGAGAGAAGCAGCAATGGTGAGTTTTAATGACAAGTACCATATTATTATATCTATGATATTCAACAAATCAGGCACCACACCATTTCATGTGTACCCTAAATCAGCCACCACATCATTTCCATGTGTACCCTGTAGAACGTTTTCATAATTTCCAAAATAATGCAGTAAACATCCAATCAATCAAGAACTGAGATATAAACATTTGATAAATATAATATAAACATTTGATAAATATTCTCACAATTTTCATGATGCCTTCAATTTTGACCATTTGAATAGAGAATTCTTTCTGCTGTTTGATTTAGAAGGCCTACATATATATTTCATTGTCAGACTAATGTGTGCATCAGATTAAATATAGATATTTACAAACATGATGAGGTTTAATCTCATCCCCAATTAATAAAAATCAACAAAACAAAATGGAATGTCGGTGGTTCTTCCCAGGGTTTTCCAGGGTTCTTCCTCCAACAGTTATACTGTCTGCCATGTATTGCCTATATTGTGCTGAAAATGGCGTTAAACACTAGAACAACAACAACAACAACAACCAAATGGAGTAGAAATTTTACAATATTGTATACCTCAAAATTATCTTTGTAATGGAAACACAATATTTAAACTCCCAATGTAGATGACAGTACATTTTTTAAAAAAACCACATGATATTTGGTATGCAAAAGCACATTGGGGTCTTATGGAGTACATGTCATACAGGCATGTGACTCACTAACTTTATTGGTCTAGTAATTTATTTAATTTAGATATATTTTTGTTAGTGCATATTTTAATTTTCATGTAAATAGCATAAAACCAAGCTAAGATGAATATATTTTATAACTTATAGGATCTAAAGTATTTTAAAAGCTTGAAGAGATTGTGACCAGCAGGCAAATGAGAAAAGTTGTGCCAATGCTGACATCTGGACAACAAACTTCAGCACTGGAGGGATACCACTCTGTAATCAATCATTTTGCATCAAAGATGATTGGTTTCTCTTATCATGGAGTGCTTTCAAGGTAAATCTTATATTATTGCACACACAAATATACTGTTTCAGGTTTTGCAGTATTTTATTATAATCCAATATATTCATCTTCAAATTAAATCATAGATATCAAGATCTGATTTTTTATATCCTGCAATGTAACATTGTATAACAGTTTTTAGTGTTTTGGAATGCTTGCAGAAAAGTATTTTGTTTTTGATAGAATTATATATTGCATTTTGTATCTTTATGTACTTTGAAATAGGCTTTGGCTAGCTGCATTGCATTTTAATGAAAATAGTCAAAGAGAGCAAGCGAGCGCTAAGAATACGAGGGCCAGATATAAAATAGTGTATCCAAAGTACAAGAATGGAGAATACACTGTCAGGAAAATCCTAGTTGACTCAACTTATAGTAAGAATATGCATTAGTAATTAATCAACAGAAAGGAATATATCACTTAGAGATATAAATAATGTTGTACCGAGTGTAAGTATCTAGTTTATTTCTTATATATTAAATTCAAACAGTAAAGGCAAAATATTTGTTAAAGTTGACACTCCTTTAATTTTAAAGATCAAGATTTCGCCCTATGGTAGAATAATAAAAATTTGCAAACAATTGTAAAGACAAATACTTTTAATTCATGTATTAACTTCAACACAAAGTTGCAGCTCTTGGTTTGTACAATACAATGCATATGAAATTTTCTTTAATTTACAGATTATGTTGAACGTATGATGAAAACAGCATTCAGAATTGGACAGGTAAATGATGAAGGAGTCAAACTTTGGGAAGATGTACCACCACCTATGTGTAGTCTGTAGGAGAAGCCTGATAAGGATATTGCTACTCAAAATCTTCTTAGAAGGTTTAATCGCTGTCAACCTCATGAAAGCATGTGGTGTTCAGGTTTTGCAGTGCGGATCCTCTGAACAGCACATGATGGAATGATGACCATCACTTCCTTGCCCAAGAAGTGCCAACATCACCGAACAAATTGTCTATATGCTGTATACAGATGTCTTCTGAAATAATAATTTGAAAACTAAGTTGAGATAAATTATGCTTTGTGCAATAGATCAAATTAGAAAATCAAACGTTTTAGTAGATATTGTTATTGGCCCATTGTGATTTATCGTTATTTTTTTAAACGAATAAAGTTTTTTGATTCTAAAATAATCTGTGCATATATATATATATATATATATATATATATATATATATATATATATATATATATATATATATATATATATATATATAACCATTTTTATTCTGACAAAAAAACTGAAATAAAACAATATTTGAACATGTATATGTGGTTGTTTTTTTTGGGCAAAACTTATCAGTATCACTGTGGTATAAATGTTAGATGGTGTAGGCCTCAAAGAGGGGTTCAATCAGTGAAGGTGGCATAAAATTACTGGAGAAAGTGGTTTATTTATTTTCTGTATTAATAATCGCAATACTATGAGGTCATGCATAGATCATGAAAACAAAAGAACATGAAAAATTACTCAGACACTTTACTTACTCATTTCCTTGTTCTGGACGTTCTCCAAATTGTTGTCTATACTGGTAGTATAAAACTATTAAACCACAGATGTCGAGACAAACTGGAATGAACAATGTATGGTGTGTTATACATTGTATGCCTTGTATTCATTGCAGACACTTTTGACCTTCTCTTTGTCACAACAATATACACATTCCCTTGCTGTGGGCATTACCAAACAATGTCCACAATTACACCTAAAACTAAGAGTTTTCTTTAATGCATTGTGATTTGCTTATCAAATTTATTCCTATATTTATGAACACATCAACATCACAGTACAATGACGCAAACTGACTAATGTCAGGAACAGGTACAACATTTAGTACAGATTAGATTAGAGATGAAAGAAAATAGAAGTTGCAAGTAGATGACTACCGCATGAAAAAGGGTTTATTTCATAATTTATAACAGACACTATTTGCATACATAAAACAAATTAGAACTTTTAACTTATAATACAGTGTACAAAATATGAATTCAATTTTGCTATCATGTATCAGTAAATATCATGCCTATTTCAATAGTTGTGCAAAAGAGGATATCCTCTCCTAGGAATCTTAAGTACTTCATAAATCGTATCAATTTTTTCACAGGTTTCTAAAGCTTACAACTGTTATCCAATGTACCTTTTACTTATCAACGTATAAATACGTCTCTAGCCATGAAATGCAAGAAATGCAATACACTTTTACATCCTTTATTACAGGTGAGAAACATTCATTTGTAAACGAATATGATACTGTGGAACACTACTGCAAATATCGTCGGGTACTTATATTTATCGTAACTTAGGCGGTAGACATATTCAGAAAACAATTTCCATGAACTGTCCGTCAATCTATCTCGTCTTTCTTCTTCGTAATCTTCATCTGCAGCTTCGGATTCGTCGGTATTGGAAACATAGGGTTCAAACTGGTTCGGATTAATTTGAGTGCCGACAGCCGCTTGTACACCATTTTCATAATATTCTGAGCTTATTAAATCACCATCTTCGAATGGCTAAGACCCGCAGGACAGTGACAATTCACTTACTTCAAAATCACAACTTTCGTGTTGAGTTTCTGAAGACTTTTTCATAATGTGACGATACCGACTCAGCCATTGTTTATAACAAGGGTTCATAATGTGACGTCACGCTTTGTTTCACTAAATACCGGAAGTGGTTGGCAGTTGCGTTCGGTTATTATCGTAAATAGGTGCAACTGCGATATTAGATCGGCTCCCATGCAATTATTACTTAAAAGTTTTCAATCGGATTTTTTACATTCGTAGTTTGAATACATATTCTCATTAATCAAGAAATAAACTGAATAAGTGTGGATACACTGTTATGGCACTTTAACATACGTACCTGTTCCCTGAGATATTTGGCGTAAGGAAAATATCTAAAATTGAATAGCAGCCTCCAGATCGCCGTAAAGCTTACTTAGCGGCGATGTTACAATGGCATTTAAACTTGGCAAATCATCTTTTGCAGAAAAGCGCGAAATTACCCCTTACACGTGTGCTAACAAGCAAATCGTAGTTAAATATAATATTCTATGCGTTTTATATTTTATAAACCAATTTGTCACAAGCATTCATTTTCCCTTAAGACTAATGTACATGTTTTAAAAATAAGTTATTTTCATCTTGTGATGAATATCAAGAGAACAATGAAATCATTTTCAGTAACAACGGCATACTCCTAGCATGCTTACTTTTAACCCATCAAGATATATGCATATAATAATAATAATAATAATAATAATAATAATAATAATAATAATAATAATAATAATAATAATAATAATAATAATAATTGATTTGTTCCTGCCAACTATCTTCAAAACCTTCTTAATTTATAAATATGTTCCCCTTGAACTATTGCAATGTTCATCCATTTGTCTGATTCATTTCATCTGTGAGATTCGTTTCATTTGTTAATGATTCCTTAAATATGTGGTTTTCTCTAATCAATTACTATGCAGAAACTGTATTAAGACAATCTCAGTATGAGAATTGTTAAAGGTCTGCATTTAGAGCTAATGCAATATCTGGGCTACAGATTACTTAACTACCAAATGCATTGAGATTCAGCTCACAGAAGAAACACACAATACCATGGAGTGCACCTATGCAATTTATTAATATGTGAAAATGGTAAATTAAGCAATTTTCCGGCGAGACAACGGTTGCGTGGGGTGAATTGTATTTTCCTTGTCGATGCAAAGATATGGGCATTCTAAAAATGAGAACACCAATATATTACGTCAGTAGTTTTGCTAGTGTATCGCTTCAAAACAAAGATGAGAAGCGTTTCTTATGTATTACAACAATACATCGTTATCAGATCTTCAAACGGAGTACAATAAATAACAGATACAAAAGTATGGCCCCAGTTGAAAACTAATGTGTGTGTATGTTTAGTACCGAAGTTTAAAATGTCTTCTTTTTTTTAAAGTGCAAATAAACAAACTATAAATTAAATATGATGTCCGTGATTACAAAGGTCATTGCTTTAAATTATCATTCAATTGGATACTTCTGCTTAGTGTGAACGAGGCTATACAATTATTGACTTTCGATAAATTTGCCATAAGGATTTATCAACCTTCAAAAAGCAATATTTATCTGGGGTTGACAATCTTCGTAGGAACTAAAATCAAACTTCAAAAATTGGGATTTTTATATCTTAGTTTCCATTTCATTACAGTATTTTGTAACCTTAATGGTAACGAAATACAACTTGGTAGATTGTTTTAAATAATTGCCAACAACATTAACGATAAAAACAAAGTGTTAAAGCTATAATGGTAGGAATTTTACATTTATTATCTAGTTACTACTCTTTTACTTAGATAACTACGTCGTAATTCAGACGTGACTCGCACATACGGCTGATTTGTCAGTATCTGCTTTGTAAGTAGTGACTGATTGTTAGATTTCAAGAGGTAAGTAATATTGCTTCATTCAACTCCTGTTATCAGTTTTCATGGTACCGATTATGACCGTCTTCTTCAACCCCAGTATTGTTCTCAGTTAACGAAAGTCGTTCAGAACATAGTCCTCAATGGGAAGAATCACATTCGAGTAATCAAACGAGAATCAAGGTATGAACTTCTAAACAAATGTCACATATATACAGGTCAATCACAGTGGATGATCGGTGTATATAATTATTACACAAATATGAACAACGTACGATTTATTCAAATACGAACAATGTACGATTACATAACCAAGGGTGATCAGTGTATATAATTTTTATAAGAATATTAACAGTGTAGGATTCATCCACATGTAAAATGTATGCACAATTGATTTGCACTCGTATTTTGAATTTACTCATACAGTGATATTAAATAATACTGAATCAAAACTGACAAATGTGTATCTTATGGTGTCAAGTGATTCACAATCGCGTTGATCACGTCTCAGCAAGCATCAAGATTTAAGTTTATGAATCCAGTACTGGAGAAACTAATGTGGAAAGTTAATGATTCTGCCTTTCGCATAAAAAATATAATCCGTTAAAAGATAGAAGGAACTGAAAGACCACTCATTATGTAATTCAGGAGGACTCATACGTCAGATTGGTTTGAGACTGTTTGTCCCAGACTCGTAACCTGATCTGATTTCGGCTCAGCCAAAATCATACAAAAGCAACACAAAAAAGAACACAAAACAAAAAGCCCTGCCCAACCAAAATTTAAACATCACTACCCCCACCCCCAAGTCGAAACAAAACAAAGAAACACAGCAACACCAGTCTAGCAATGCCGTTCCTTTTTTTTACCAAGATATTTGATCACGTTAATTTTGCCTTACCTGATCATCAGTGCCTTCCCGCATAGAGTTACCTTTATGTCAAGCACATTTAGATGTTGATATGTGTCTTTGGGATTTCATTCGGTGTTCACGGTGCAAACAAAAAATACGCATGCCCATGATATCTGTGTACAGTGTTATTTCTAGCTGGGATTGGTTGATGCCCATGATATCTGTGTACAATATTATTTCTAGCTGGGATTGATTGATGCCCATGATATCTGTGTACAGTGTTATTTCTAGCTGGGATTGGTCGATGGGGTATAAAGGTACTAGTGATGATAGCCAGTAATGATAAAGCTACAGACCCAAGAGAAATTTCAATAACCACGTGATCAGAAACTGTGGTATGAGAGTCATAAAATTTGCGCATCCTAACCAGATTGGAATGTATGTACTCAAGTTCCCGATGCAGTGGATCACTGTTGGATTGAATAGCGAAGAATTTCAGAAATTCTTTCGCCGTGATCTGTTATATGTAAAAGACGAAAACGTTAAATCTTCGCTTTCATAAATTCTTTTTGATGGGAGACGACACAGGCACTTGATTCTGAGTAAATTCATGTATACACTCACCATAGTGTATACATGAATTTACTCAGAATCAAGTAGTGCCTGTGGGAGACGAGCCAGTTTTATTTGAGTAAATGAGATGATTCCTTCATGTTGATTACAAACTCCAGAGAATGAAAAGATAAGACATTTGTCCTTAGGTTGAAGCGAAAGTGTACTCAGTTGTTCAGACAGACCTTGGTCTATGTTGAAGTCATTGCCCATATGCAGAAAGTCACACACACACACACACACACACACACACACACACTGAAGAAAAATAATCAATGATTAGACCAAACGGTAGTGATTAAAACTGACACACCGGTTCATACAAGCAAACACTAAGGTATTTTCAGGACTACTAGCGAATATAAAGCGTACGGTAGATATAGGCATCTATCAGGTATAAACTGATGGAAAACAAATACTTCTTTGACTTGCTGTCTGGAATATTATATTTTTTTCGTAATGGACAGGGCTCTACAGAGTGTCATGTCAACGGGTTGCCAATATATCAAAGTAAAACTGCAACTACAATAAAATGTGCTTAAGAAAAATATTGTATCACGCAAGATATATCCGGAATTCGGTTCTGATCGATTCATTTAAATGAACACGCAGCCAGCAGTGGCATAACCGTTTATTGAGCAAACTTGTAATCTTTGCATGTTCACGTATGAATATTTTTTAATTTTTAAAATCTTCGAGTGTGCTATTTTTTCCTCTCCCCACCCTATCCAAATGGGATGAACTAGTATGAGGTCCGTAGAAACATGAATGCAAGCATAAAATCGGGTCCGATTGTAATGTACTTTATCTGCGAAGGTCACATACAAGCTGAAAAGTGCAACGTACAACGTATCATGGAGGAAGTGCCATTCGGACAATGACAATGGCAATGCCTTCAATCAGCCAGTTCATACATGTGTTCGATCCCCGGCCGAGTCATACCAAAGACTTACAAAAATGGTACTAAAAGTTGTCTTGCTTCACGCTCAACATTAAGAGGTTAGTGTTAGACTGGTCGGCCTGGTGTCAGGATAATGTGACTGGGTGGGACATCATGCTACATGTCTGTGGCATGATGCCCCAGTGCTAGACATCACTATAATCCGCCTCACTGCAGACATTGTAGCTATATGACTGACAAATTGTTAAACCTACGTTAAAAATCTTAATCAAACAAACAAAGAAGAGCATCAAACCATTGCAACCGTTGGATATACTCCAAAACAAAATAAAGATTCAACCAGGATATTGAAAGGATGATCTTATTAGGTGCTTTAGTTTTGGGGATCTAGGGAGTATGTACACTGAAGAAGGCATTGATGACGCAGCAGGGAAGCTCTCAAAGCCTGAGTACGTACACCGCTTTGATAAATATTCCTTACACCACAACACAATAAATAGTCATGGATTCAAGTCACGTAATTGTGAAATTAGTCTTCCTTTAAAGAACACGGTCTAATAGTTTTCCGACTTCATGAGATCTTCCTAAAAGAAAATCACAGATTTAATCTTAAAAGCTTAACCAAATACGGAAGCGTGTCAAGAAATACTGACAAGGTTGCTGAAGGAGTTTCCACCATCATAAATAACAAAACACCTCACTGCCAATGCAAGGTCTATACTACTTAATATGATATAGCCCTTCGTGTATCCCTACACAGAACTCCTTCACTTAACTACAAGCACTCTAATCAGCATGCAATCTGACATTGATCATCTTATTCAATAGTTGTCAATACGTTTATGCGACTTTCACGGCACTTTGGGGCTGTGAAAGATATCAACGAGTGAAAAAAGGAAGTCAGTGTGTCAGAATACAATTCTTCCCCTTTTATATGATATGATGTATACCTACAACTTGATACTGCCTTTCTGTAGATCTCACCATATGCAATCCATATATTTTACAAGACTCCTCTTGGGAAGTTGATGACATATGTGATAGCGAACAAAATTATAAAATACTTAAGAAGTCATATTCCAAAACTTCAATACAAATTGAGATAGACAGACTGTGACATGTTTTTATTATGAGAGCTGATCGGTTGACAACGTTTTGGATCCAGTTTTATAATGATAATCTTGGATGTTGTTGGAGATACAATATCTAACACGTCGGCGATTCGGAAACGTGTTAACGAACTGCGGTTTGATAATGTATGCATAAATGACACCAGTGAACAAAACAAAATCATGAAACCTTTCAATGCCAGTGCAACAACTGGGTATCTGAATAATACGCGTGCGAGAGAGAGTGAGTCACAATGCTATGTGAGACAGAGAGGTAGAGAGTCTCGTCGTGCCACGATAAAGAGATTCCTTTTGCCATGAAAGAGAAACTAGATGTGCAAGAAAGAAAGAAAGAAAGAAAGAAAGAAAGAAAGAAAGAAAAGGAAAAAGGAAAGATGGAATGAAGAAGAAAGTCTATGTCTCTAAGTTGAACATTCGTTCTTTTTTAAATTTATCTAAATGTTCTAAGTCAACTGCAGATAATATTTTAATCAGTCTTTTTAAATCTGATAAAATAGTTAGAACCGTACTAGAAATCTTAAACACATTGCCCAAAACCTTATCGACAAACTCTCACGCTATTGCTTCATCGGTGTCACAAGCCTGGAAGTAAAGATTCCTTTAACTTTCAACTCTGATAACGCTGAAAAATCAACCTTTCACTCTCAGAGAATTTGAAAACTCGCTATCATGCCCATCACATTTCACAAGATAATATTCATGATCAGCTTTTGAAACACCTGATAAAGCTGTTGATGCGCTGCCTTCTAGACATTTTCAATGCAGTTTGAGATATTGCCATCTTTGTGCAGTCCTAGCGTGAAGCATGGTGATGTCAGGACCTAGACATCGAAAGGACCATCCGTGTCCTAGTACCTATCGTCCGATATGATGAACGAGATGTATTTGCAAAACCAATGAACAGAGGATTAGTTATAAAGTTTTGTGGTTTTTAGAATCAACCAATAGGTTATGAGACTTTCAAGGTGGATGTAAACGACATGGAAGCACAAAGATCACATTGTCAGGCTTGATAGAAAAACGTTAATAAAAATTTAACAAAAATAATTATTGTTATTAACCGACCTGCCTTTTTCTAACTGGAGAAAACTTGCGGCATCACGTGAATTACGACGCAAAAATGAGTCCGCCAATACACTTTTGGGGCCAGTGTTGTTAAGATATTAGTGTAACATGTTTAGCTCATTGGACCTTTGGCAGTACAAGAGCGTTAGGTTGTGGCGAATTAGTTGCTCTGTCATTGCATACATTTTAAGGTATATCTTCTCCCTAGTTACAATAAGCGCCATTTTCTAGACATGTTCTCAGACATCATGTTGTCCATGGAGCCAGATCATACTGAATTACTAGTTGACTAAACCCATATTTGTTACGTCTGCAGGAAAAGTCAATGACTTTGAGCTATTACCATGCTAACATTAATTCAACCTTGTCAAGGTTTCACATTTTGCATTCAACACCGTTTCTTACACAAATGAAATTCCTGTATTACTGCCATTTAACACCAGATGGTTTCTCATCATGTGGCTGCTTGATGAAACATCATGACACGTGTATTAAATATGAAGATTCAGATTACTTGTGTTTCGTGGTAAACAAAAATTGTATTGATCATGTCCATTTCGAATAGACGCCATTTGTGTTCATTTGTGACCCATGACATTAATGGTACGATATTAGAGTTATATGATTCATATATGTTAAAATGGTAAGTAAAAGGTCATCCTCATCATCCATGGAGACTGGAATGCCAAAGTAGGCAAAAGATGCTCTAAAAGACTGGGATGGTCATTGTGGACATAAGCGTTCCAACGAAAGAAGGAGACGGCTGCTACAGTTCGCAAGCTACAACAACGTGCTACTAGTTAGCCAACATCATGGGCCAACATACAGCCAACATAAAACTTCACAATGCTGGATATGGCATGCACCAAATGGACCCCATCATAACCAGATCGACTACATACTGGTTCAAAACCGTTATCTATCTGGCATCAATATAGCAAAAACATGAACGTTCCAAGGAGCTGATGTTAGGAGTGATCACAGCCTCGTGATTATGAACATCCTAATGAGGCTGAAGAAAATAAACAAGCCAAAGAAGCTCAGGCTCAAATTCAACCTTGATCAACGGAAGGACCTTAACATCTGCAAGTCGATCCATGTCACAATTAGAGGAAACATTGCTCCTCTCCTTGTGATAGATGATGATGTTGACGTTAAAGTGATGACAGACCTTTTATCACTGTCATGACAACAGCTGTCAAGGCTATCATTGGCCTCCATCGCCCAAAGAAAAACCACTAGGCTACAGAGACACAGCAGGGACAATGAAATACCGTGAAATAAATAAGAATATCAGATAAAAACTTAAAGAAAGAAATATAAGACTGGATTGAAAAAACGTGCACAGACATAGAGAGCTGTCTGATAAAGAATAACATCGAAAGGACGTTCTTAATTGTGAAAGACCTCATCGGACAGAAACAACCAAGAGTCAGTACCATTCAAGAAGAAAATGGAAAATGCCTCACAGAAGTGAGTGACACTGCAGAAAGATGGACTGAGTATTGTAAAGAACTCTACAACCATCCGTCCACAGGAGACCCAGAGGTGCTTGAAGTTACAAACTCCACAAATAATGATGATTTCCCCATTCTCAAAGAAGAGGTGTAGTCAGCAATAAGAGCACTGAAGATAGGGAAGGCAGCTGGAGTAGACATCATCCCAGCTGAACTTATCAAGAATGGTGGAGAATCAGTGATAGAGCTACTAACAAAATTATGCAACACGATCTGGCAGACACAATGACCAACACAGTGGACGCAGTCACTGATTATAACACTTCCAAAAAAGGCAATATCCAGCTATGTCAAAATTACAGAACTGTCAGTTGGATCAGCCATGCTAGCCACGTGATGCTGAAGATCATCATGAACAGACTGAAACCGCAAGCTAAAGAAATAATCGCTAAAGAACAGGCAGGGCTCCGGAGTGGAAGAAGCACAACATAGCAAATATTCAATCTAAGTGTTCTGTCTGAAAACTACTCGCAACATCAACCAGAAATCCATTATGTCTTCATAGATTTCAAAACGGCTTTTAACAGCGTGTGGCATGATGTATTCTGGGCCACAGTGACGAAGTATAACATGGATCAAACGTTGACCAATACTTTCAAACCGCTGTAAGCCAAAGCTACCAGTGCAGAAATTGCTCAATGTTCTGTGGGGTCTGGTTTAAGACAACATTTCGAGTACGTCAAGGCGGTCTCCTGTCACTCACGCTTTTGAACACGTACTTAGATTGCATCATGAGCGAAGCCCTGTAAAACCACTGTGGGACAGTCAGCATTGGAGGGAATAACATCACTAACCTACGCTTTGTAGACTGCATGGATGGGCTGGCAGGTCGTGAAGAAGAGCCTGCCACCTTAGTGAAGAAACGTGGATGAAACATCGTCCAGATTTGACATGGAGATAAGCGCCGAGAAGACAAAGGTGATGACAAATAGTGACAAACAAATCTCAACCAATATTAAAGTTGGAGGACAGGAACTGGAAACAGTGAGCCAGTTCAAATATCTTGGTTCCATAATCACCGAAGAGGGATCAAGAGCAGAACTTTGGTCACGAGAATCACAAACAACGGCAGTTATGTCAAAGCCAAGACCCATCTAAAGAGACGAGAATATCAGTCTTAAAACAAAAATCAGACTATTTAGAGGACTAGTTATCTCAGTCATTTTGTATTTAGGTGAGTCCTGGACCCTGACAGCAGAATTAAACGATGAATCCAGGCACTTTAAATGGGATGCTACAGAACCATCTTGGACATCTCTTACATGGACCACATCAAAAATGAAGAAGTGAGTATCACCATCACGCACAAAGTAGATCATTATGAAGAACTCCTCACCACTGTCTAAATGAGAAAGCTGCATTGGTATGGCCATGTCACTATAGCCAACAGTCTATCCACAACAGTACTGCAGGTCAGTGTCCAGGGTGGCAAAAGTAGAGGTATACAGAGAACAAAGTGGATTGACAACATCACAGAATGGAACAGGAAGAGCTTTGCGGAGACACAGGCATTGACACATGATTGAGACAAGAGGAGGGAACTGGTCAGATGTTCAGCAGCACAGTGCCTCAACGAGCACACTATTTTGCGTGTAGTTGCATCCTCCCTTGCAACCACAATTATTTTAGTACCATTATATCATGTAGTTAATTTGTCAGTTTACAAATTAGAGAACTATTGTTCTGCTACTGAAAACTATATAGTCAAATGAGGATAGAGTTTTTGTCTCAGAGTTTTGGAGAGAGTAACATATTAGATGCAAGAATGGTTTATATGCTGCAATATATGGAACTTTATGCATATGTAGTTGATACCCTAAGAATTGCTTTCGCCACATCTGATTCGTTGGTGGATTCGTTTTTCCAGTTCTGACTGATTAATTAATGTGACGTAGTTAAAAACCGAGAGGTGTATATTGGAGTCGAAGACAGTACATGCTAGATAACTGCAGAGCGTTGTCAAGTTCAAAACTGGAAATGACATAAGCTAATTTTTAAGTCCAGCAGCCGTTATTGATAATGACGTATATAATTTGCTATAACAATAATATTGGCTGGAGGGGGCCCCGAGTGGCCGAGTGGTCTAAAGCGCTGTCCGTTACGGATCACTGCCATCTCACCTTTGTCTGTGTGGGTTCGAGTCTAAGATTAGGCTAATGAAGTTAACGCGAGAAAGCTTGCCAGTAGCTTCTCGTGGGTCGGTGGTTCTTTCCGGGGATTTTCCGGGTTCTTCCTCCACCATTAATACTGGCCGCCATGTATAGCCTATATTGTGCTGAAAAATAGCGTTAAACCATAAATAAATAATAGTAAAAAATATTGGCTGGCAAAGTAATAATAATTCTCTAAATTATTTGAACATTAAAGCTAGTAAAAAGCAATATTTTCAACAACGGAACATCCGTATTTATAACAGTATGCAGAGGCAAGCAATTTGTTAATTACGTAGAAAATGTTCAAGTAATCAAATTAATTTTTCAAATTGTCGTGCAGTAATCTCCCACCACGTTAGTAACCTGGGTTAAAACTAACACAAAGCAAATCTTCAACTCTCGTCTGATAGGGTCACTTCATGATTTCCAATTATTATTTCATTTAACACTGAAAAAAGAGTAAATGTTTGAGACATTTTATTGAAATAATTCGGCTAAAACCCATCGAAAATTAACTTCGGTACCTGATTGTTGCGATACAAGCGTGCAAGCAACGAGTGTTTCCTTGCAAGAGTTTGTATGTCTGATCCAACTGCATATTTTGTACTCATGACAGCATTCTTATTTGCATAACTTTCATTAAACATTTTTCTTGATTGTACTTCTGCGTGGAAGTTCTTCAATGAACCCTCTCTAGCAGACAGTAAGTAGTGGTCGCTTTAAACAATACTGAACGTGAATTACATATTAAGCTTGAGCAGAATGAGCAGAACAAAACCGTTTAAAATGTTCGTAATCGTAAATTGCTTGTTTGATCTTCTTCCTACTTCAAAAGAATTCGTGATAATGCAAATCTCCTTCTAACCCGTACTTTCTTTCTGTTGTGCAGGAGACTAAATGTTTTGGACTCTTTTCCACCATAACTTTCCCACCATTATAGATACCCCAAGGTCAAATATCATAAAGCCATGGATTTAATGCGAGTTGATTCAGACAATACACATATTGTGAAGCAGACCGGAAGTTCTTGTTCGTGTTGTACAGGTTAACAGCATGATCCAAGCTTGCCTCTACAGGTGTGTACGAATCACAACGTAAATCTTACAACCAGATATTTAATGAGATACACAGTCAGTGGCTTAGAATATGACTTTGTACATTTAGGACATCCCTTTTGAAAGGCTCTAGGATGCGTTAGAAGACCATCACTTTACCTCAAACGAACGAAACCGGCATTTCAGAATACCATACCAAACTATTTTTAAATCTCGCATGAAAGGCGTATTTAGGCCAGGATACCAATCCTTGCACACCGGCCAGGCTTTTACCTTAATCCATGATGTTCGATAATATGGACCCGTTGTATGTATGTGCTAACTTGACTGAAGCATGTTTTTTTTTTCAAGAAGGAGATAAGTTGGCTTAACACAAACAGATAATCATGTATTATAAAATCATACCCATTCAAGTCCTTTTACAGCTAAATTCGAAACTATATTATTTTACATTATTTCCTTAACTTTATTTGATCTTTCTTCTCATCTTGTTTTGGTTTTGAATTTGCCGCTTATTGCACGGTTGAAAGATTAGTTGCAGACTAGTTTGTTAACAAAAGCTGCACTTAAATTCAATTGTCACCTAATTTTAGATTGCAATTAACACTCATCTACGATCGATTTCTCCATTGTTTTGAAAGATAATTATGATTTGGCTGAAAGTTAGAATGGCTAATTAAACAATGTTATTACTTTATGTGACCGTTTTTTCCTAAAACTCTTTCCATTGTCGTAGAGTTTAAAAGACATACGATATTGTATGGGTGACAGAATATTTAATAGCAGTTACAATCCATCCAGTCGATTCGCAAAAAAATTTGGAGTCATGTAAAAAAAAAACTAATAAAAGCTTTAATACTTGAAGAATACTTTTCGTTGGCGTTCTATTTATGTAATATCTTAATGATTAAATAAATTTATAGATTGTCTACAATCTTGGCACATTTTAAGATCTGTTGAGAGAGAGAGAGAGAGAGAGAGAGAGAGAGAGAGAGAGAGAGAGAGAGAGAGAGAGAGAGAGAGAGAGAGAGAGAGAGAAAGAGAGAGAGGGGGGGGGGGCGGGGAGACGAAAAAGAAAATGAATTAGACCAATGGTATGAAAATAATGGTACACATAGATTTCCTACATTGGGAAATGTGAAGAGAAAGTAGCAAGAAAAGTGATATCGCAACGATTGCGATGAAATATTTCTTGTATTTATATATTTAAATATATCAGAATGATGCAAATACTAAAACGTTATTGCACCTCCACACCAACCACAAACCCAGTATACAAAGTTTAAACAAAATCTTCAAAGCCTGAATTACCATATAACTATACTACATTTGAAAAAATGACTTAACAGTAAATATTTTCAATACTTTAAAGAGAGAGAGAGAGAGAGAGAGAGAGAGAGAGAGAGAGAGAGAGACTGCATTATATTTTTTTTTCTATTTTGCCGATGGACCTTGGAAAACGGAAACAAGGTTAAACAGTGTGATATTTAGTGCTTCTCCGCTCCATGACATAGTATCGTGTTTGTTAACTGCGCAAAATAAAAGTACTGTGAAGAATGTTTAATTTGTGTAAAATCTCTGACCGAATTCCAACTTCATGCGAATTGTCGTAAATCTAAAAATATTTCGCAGAATGTTTGATCAGCTGAAATGTCTCTCATTAAAGAATTTCTCAACCTTATCATCAGACTTGACCTCAGTGGTTCCTTTGGAGAAGGCTCATTCAAATATTTAGTTTTTTGTAAACACATAAATATTCTGCGTGCGTAGTAATACAAGATGGATGCATTCCAGGAATGGATGATGGGGCGGAAATTGCAAATTGTGTGGGTCTGTAATCACATTATTAACGGACTGCAATAGCTTGTTGGCTGTTCTATAGATATTTGCTTTAAATATCAGCCGACGTGCCACATTTCGTTTCGAAGATAAACTTTTCTGTAATAGCTAGATTCGGTTTATTTTGAGAAGGTTCATAATTGTTGAAAGCCAATATATCTATTTGAAAAGTTTCCCTATTTTTAAGCAAGACAAAAGAAAGACATTTAAAATACTTAACAACAGCAGCAGTGCTGATCTAGAAAGAACTGGATGAATTTAGATTAGTTTATCAGACACTGAAACAAGGAGCCCAAGTGGCAAGTGATCTAAAACGTTATCCGTTATAGATCTCTGCCATCTCATCTCTATCTTCGTGGGTTCGATTCTCATAATTCGGCCAATGTGTACATGTGAGAAATATTGTCAGTAGCTTCTCTTGGGCTGGTGGTTCTTTCTGGGGTTTTCCCGGGTTCTTCCTCCACCAGATAATACTGACCGCCATGTATAGCCTTTCGTTTGCTGAAAAATGGCCTTAAACTCTAAAACAACAACAACAACAACAATACAATGAAATAAGAAATACTGAGACTAATTTTACAAAATTCTAGTAATGATCCATTTTTATGGAACTTCAATGTTGTATACTTGAAATATATATATATATATATATATATATATATATATATATATATATATATATATATATATATATATATATATATATATATATATATATATATATATATATATATATATATATATATATATATATGATACTATAATATATTTTAATTTGGATATGGATCTAGGAATCATGATTTCCTTAATAATAGCTTGACATACCACACTTGTGCATGTACATAGGATATCTAACTCCAAACAGTGCAGATAGGCTCAGATCTGTCCTCGCATGATGTACCGAATGACTCTGTCCACGCTGTCTGCTCTAACATGATATCAAGTAAACAGTACAGGGCTTGCCTTCTTTATGTTGTGTGCGACTGGAGAGTTCTACTCCATACATGGTTGAATACGCGACATAAACGGGATATACATTTAGTACTTATGTTTTGAGATTCTTTGTAATGAATAAATTTTCACACACATCATGTGATGAAATTACTTAAAACAGACGTCGACAGTAGTAGATATGATTCCAAGAAATGATTATCTTTTTTAAAAAGCTGAACTTCATGGTCACGGTCAACTGTCTGCAAATTAGCAGGCCTTACTGTTAAGCGTCTGTCAAGGAAGATATCCTACTTCTAAGAGCCTGCAAATTAACTGATCCTAGCATAATGTGTCTGCAGATTAGCATGTCTTGACTGCAATATAATGCCAAAATGTGTTTTCGATTTAGTTTTTTTATCAACTTAAAATGTTTACATATGAAAAGAGACATTTTTTCTCAATGCATTCAATTACAAATTTAGCAGCAAAGGTCGGAAAATTATAAGGAATAAAGAGAGAAAAAGATTTAAAGACTAACAGAAAAAGTTTGTTTAAAAAAAATTGTCAGAAACCGTTTTATTTCAAATTATTATGATATGCCTGTCCATTACTTATGTATACATATATGCATCAAATTTAACAACACGTCAGTACAGTCCTGGCTATAACGTACCGAGTAAGTTTAGATATCCAATTAGTCATACAAAACAAACATAATTACAATTTGACAAATCCTTCACTTGCAATATTAAACTCAATTTGTAAATGCATTGTACTACATTTTAAACTATCTGCTTCAAAATGTAAACCATTCGCTGGTCACAGGATGTTGTCGGTTTGGTAACCAGTCCACGTCGTCATTTGTAGGGGATGGTAGTTATTACTTGTCTTTGGTTTAAATATACTCAGACATACGTCTTAATGCAAGCAGTTTGATTTCTAAAGTACTAGATTTGTTTTTATTACAACCGATACATTATGGGATGTAATTACCTCATTTAACATAGATTATAAATACTAGATCGTTTATCGCAAGGGTGCGCATTCCTTTTCAGCCAAGGGCCAGATTGAATTTTCTAAGAGCACTCGAGGGCCGCAAACACTAATTTCTTTAACATAATTACTGTTCACGGGCCAGATTTCTGTAGTATTTTAATTTGCCTTGAGGGCCGGATAAAACACGTTCGCGGGCCGGATCCGGACCTGTTTTGGAGTCCTGTGTTTCTTCATGTTAAGTCCAGAGTATAGGCAGCAACGAAATGTGTTGATGAGAAATTTACTCTGGGTGCCATGGCCAGCTGTTATGTTAGATTTGTTGTTTGTGGAAACGGCAATAAATGAAAAAAAAAGTTATTGAATTCTACAACATGCATGCAGATATATAACTGATACCGGACGATCTCAATAACTTCTTCAAATTTGTTTGCTGGTATTTTCTCTCTCTCTCTCTCTCTCTCTCTCTCTCTCTCTCTCTCTCTCTCTCTCTCTCTCTCTCTCTCTCTCTCATTATTGTTACACATTATTTTGTGCTGCACTATTGTCATATTGATGTATGTTGAAATAGTTGTATCATGTAGGGTGTGAGATAATGAAGTTGCTAGAACTTGTTCCCAATTCCAATGTATACTATAAAACTTGTTCCCAATTCCAATGTATACTATAAAACTTGTTCCCAATTCCAATGTATACTATAAAACTTGTTCCCAATTCCATTTTAAAACTTGTACCGAATTCCATTGTATAATATAAAACGTGTACCCAATTCCATTGTATATTATAAAACTTGTTCCCAATTCCATGCATGAATCCAGAACAAATGATGGAACTAATAAAGTAAGACCCAAACTAAGGACACAGGTTTACTAATTTTACTAACGGTTGCCGTGGCCTAGTGAGCGGGTAGTCGTAGGTTCGAGCCCCGGCCGAGTAATACCGAAGATTACAAAAAAATGGTACTAACAGCTACCTCGTTTGGCGTTCAGCATCAAGAGGTTAGTGTTAGGACTGGTCGGCCTGGTGTCAAGATAATGTGACTGGGTGGGACATCATGCTACATGTCTGCGGCATGATGCGCCAGTGCTCGACATCACTATAAATTGCCACACTGCATACATCGTAGCGATATGACTGAAAAGTGTAAAAGCTACGTTAAATCTCTCTCTCTCTCTCTCTCTCTCTCTCTCTCTCTCTCTCTCTCTCTCTCTCTCTCTCTCTCTCTCTCTCTCTCTCTCTCTCTCTCTCTCTCTCACACACACACACACACACGCCATATTGCATGGCAGAAATACACCATTTGTGTATAATATTTCTTCATGCCAAGAGGTTTTTAGGTAAATTTAGTTTAGACTGGTACTGTGGGGATTTCAGAAATAGCTTAAAAAGGAAAACTTGATGCATTACGAAAGACTGACGCTGGGTAATTAAATAAAATCACGGTGATTTACAGCCGGGTAATCCAATATTAAAGTCATATCAAAATCCTTAGCTATTAGAGTTATGCTTTAGTACCGGAAAGGTCTACAATCTGCACTTTCGTTGAGGATATTATTCTCCCACAGCACAATTTATTCATTACCAAAAGTCTGCCTCTAAAGTCAAGAAAACCTTACTACATTCCTGTAGATCATAGACGTTATAAAACACATACCATCGCCTAATTTCTAAATTCAATCCCCTATAGCGAACAACTTCATAACTGAAATGAATGGGTTGAAGTTTGAAAAACAGTTTCTAATTAAGCAACTTTCGGAAAGGAAGAATCAGAATGGACTGATGTTCTCAAGATATATCAATCCCTAGACAGTCTTGTCATATCTAGTTATTAGAATACATACAAATCGAACATAAAACAGACTAACCTTTGACAGTTACCGCCATTAGTAGATATTTTAGGAACCTAACAGAATAATGGCAAATAAATCAATTAATAGGGAAATGATTTATTGCATTGCTTATTTTTGTCTTGGCAATTCATTAAAATCAGCAACCAAATGAGCCCGATATTAAACACCTGGCAAATATAAAACTTTTTTCCAAATGCAAGAGACGTTAGCTATAATGTTATGATGCTTTCTGCCAAAATTATAATTTCATTCAGTACTTTCAATACATTTACAATTAACTAATTCAAACTGGCAAAATAGGACTTCATGTTCGAAAGTTTTTCCCCAAGCCCTTGAGCTCAAGAGACGTGGTAAGTAAACTTTATTATGGAGCTGCAAGAACCCGTAACTGGACTCGCGTGTGTTCCTCGTTGGGATCTAATGTCACTCCATGCATGTCAGCCCATGAAGAGCATGCAGATGGGATACGTTTGCAAACAATTGGATTTTTGGTACACGCAATATAAAAGTGGGAATTTCCACCAGACATACCCACACAATTGTCTTATGTCTTACATATACATACAGTTGTCTTATGTTAGACATACCCATACGTTTGTCTTATGTCTGTCATACTCACATAGTTGTCTGAGGTTAGATATACCAACACAATTGTCATGTCAGTGTCAGAATATACCCCTTGAAACACTCAGCAATCAAACACTAGCTGCTGTTCGAATTTCCAAGCACACACAATACATACTCCACCACTGTAACTTAACTTAGATTATATAATGAAATGGTCCAGATTGTTTCAAAATGAGCTGTGCATCTTACAGATAAATAAATCGTACGGTTAATTAGGCTGAGCGTGTGTGTGCCTGCGTGCGTATATATATATATATATATATATATATATATATATATATATATATATATATATATATATATATATATATATATATATATATATGTGTGTGTGTGTGTGTGTGTGTGTGTGTGTGTGTGTGTGTGTGTGTGTGTGTGTGCGAGGCGACGTCATGGGGGAGGTCATGTCAAATCATATCTGTATTTATTTTGGAATTTACATCACAACACAATTTTGTGGCCTGTGTTTCAGAGTAGTTACATTTTCCATATCGATTGTTCAATAATAATAATAATAGTAAAAGTACATGCAGTTTTCCTTTTATGACAGCTTTATATTATCGTTCTATGCATATATTAATAAAATAATTATTCCAAACCTCAGCGATATAAGAGAAATAAAAGAAACACATATTTTGAGCTGCGAAGCAGGAGAGAGGGTGAACAATGCATTTTGTAGAGCAGTTTCTTTTTAAAAAATAAAGCTTCCTACAAAATGAAACTACAAGCGTCAATAACGATAAATCGAGACCTCTACAGAGAAGGTGAACAAATCAAAATTTCAGATCGAAATAAAGCTTGATACGGAGGGTGAAACAAAGCGGTCGGATGGCTTAATTGAATCGTTATTATATAAATCGCTGCATATGAATGATCATAAAACGGAGGCCACTCTGATCACAACACAAAGACTTTTCATTCACATCCTTTACCTCAAACAATAAATATCAGCAACACCAACATTGAATTCACACAGTCAGTACGAAACCTACATGTGTTACTCAAGACAGTACTCTCATATTACACCAACATGTCATGAACATATGCAAGGCTGCATATCTTGAGCTGAGACGCATCAGCTCCATTCGCAAATATTTTTCAGTTGTTGCCACTAAAACACTTGTGTGTTCATTAGTATTTTTAAGACTGGACTATTGTGACTGAATTATGGCTGGTTCGTCTCAATATATATATATATATATATATATATATATATATATATATATATATATATATATATATATATATATATATATATATATATATATATATATATATATTCCATAAACTTTAAAAATTTCAAAACACGGCTGCTCGGATCATCGTTAGAGTACCACGATCAGAGAACACATCCCCACTGCTCTGTACCCTATACAATGTGTTCTCTGTGCTACGTTTCACTGACGGACTCCAGTCCAATATACCTATCCAGCCTCACCCATGTGTACACACCAGCAAGATACTTACGCTCCTCTTCTGACAGTCGTATACTCCTTGTTCCCACTATGGAAACGAAGTCATATGGACAACGTTCTTTTGCATACCTGGGCCCAGCAATGTGGAAAGAATTGCCCATTGAAATTAGATACAACGACACGGTGATCCGTTTCAAGAATGCTCTTACAACGCACCTTTCTCGACTGCAAGAACAATCTTAAAGACCTAATAATGTTTCGTACCTTAAATATTTTCAGCATTTTTTATATTTTCCAATTTCATGGTTTTTGTTTTTGGATTTTCTGTAGTCATATCATTATATATGTTCTAAAGTGCATTGAGCTTCTAAAGACTAGGCGCTATACAAAGTCCTCATTATTATTATTATTATTATTATTATTATTATTATTATTATTATTATTATTATATCATTTTGCATGTGCTGTAAAATTGCTGTATCCAATACACGGGAAATAATAAGCCTGTCGTGTGTGTGTGTGTGTGTGTGTGTGTGTGTGTGTGTGTGTGTGTGTGTGTGTGCAAGAAATCGAAACTAGAACAAAAATTACTATGATAAAAATAAATAAATGAAACGAAATGTTCAGGTCACCGTAGTGCTTTGGCCATGAAAAGCCGATACATCGACGATGTGTAACAAGTGGGTTAATGAAGTACCAGATCTGTTTTTTTTCAGAGAATTAGATAACTTCGTTAGCGTTGTGTTTTCCAGAACGGTTCCATTCTATTCCTTATTAAAACATGAGAGCATTAACCTAGAAGGCACGGTTCATTAAAAATCACAGCCACTCACCACGGAATAATTTCTGATTGTAATGGATATCAAATCCCACTAGCCATATTTTAGGGGACAACAACCTTTGTGCACTGTTTTTTTCACTTAGATTAGCGCCATAATACAAAATGCAGTTTGGAATGGTTTGGTGTTTTACGGCAAAGCAATACAAGTAGATCTACAAGGGCTAGACGGATATTATGATTTAATCCATCACCTTTTATTTTCGAGATTGGTACACTAGCCACTGAGTTACTGGAAAGTGCAATAATCTTGCTATTTGGCTACCCTACTCTAATTATAAATTTCCAATAAATATGTATACGTTTACCGAAAAATATTTTAAAGGAAATATTTAGCTAGATCATTTTGGTGCATGAAGTATGCTGATTTCTAACTACAAATCGTGTGTCAAATAACAGTATTTCCTGTGCACAGGATCCCGCACGTGTTTGTAAGCGTCAGTCCAAAAAAACATGTTAATAACATGCAAGAAACGCGCTGTGTGAAACTAGTTTTTAACCAGTCTAGACTTGATTATGATATGTTATTTTCTTCCCTTGCAAGACCTCCTTCTCTTATATTTCTCAAGGCTGAATAGTTGTCAACATAGTTCAAAATGGCTTGAATAACAGAACAGAAATAGTTTACGAAAGAAGGGTATAGAGGAAATAAAATTTATTCCCGGTAGTTAATAAAGCTAAAGTACAGGTTAGAAAAAGCAGTACTGATGATGGATAAAGCTTTTCATAAATGGGAAACAGTTAACACTACCAGCGGTTGAAACGAGTGAACTGGGTGAAATACAACGGAGCAACAGCAAGAAGACAACCATAGCAAATGCAGGAGACGCAACGTAACTAACTTTTAAAACATGAGCAAGATGACATTATTGAATATGACGACCAGAATGAACATATTATACAAGATGCAATCAAAACAGACTAGCGAACAGAAAATTTACCTGGTTAAGACACTGACATTGAATGTAAAATGGCTTACAGAGAATAAAGAAAAAACAACATTTTAATGAATTTCTCTCAAAATTTGAACTATTAAGCTTGTCAGAAACATGGATCAAACAAAATGCTCACATATATTATTATGTGTACCAAGTTTATCATTTACCCAGACAATTAGTTAAGAAAAGTGCAAAACGTGCCAGCGGATGTGTTGTATTTATTTATAAAGCAAAGTCTGGCAAAAGTTATACATGTTGTAGAAAGTACAACTGATTTGTTGTTATTTTTTTTAACTTCTGAGTAATTCTTCATTAAAATCTTCCGTGTACCAAGTTTTACAGAATTTTCAAATCACAATTCATTGGCTTTCTCGTTAAAAACTGTAATTAATAATAAGGAAATATATGAAATTTAGAACTCTATAACATAAATGGAATATAGACTTTAAAACCGCATTCTGATATATAGCGAGATACTTAGACCAAAGCTCAATCCATGAAAAGCCGAAGCAGTCTCGATCTTTATTGCAAAGAATGCTCCGCTCCGGTGGTCTAGTGGTTAGAGCGTCCGCCTCAGATGCGAGAGGTCGCGTGTTTGATCCCCAGCCGAGTCATACCAAAGACTTATAAACATGATGCCCCAGTACTAAACATCACAATAAACTGCCACACTGCAGACATCGAAGCGATTTGTCTGAAACATTGTTAAAGCTACGTTAAAAATTCAACACACACACACACACACACACACACACACACACACACACGTACATGAATGCAAATCGATATTTTGAAAAAATCGGTACAGTTTCACAATTTAAAATTTTACGTTTATATTCAAGATAACAGTCATTGGTTTACTGCTGAATGTAGAGATAAAGGAAACTATATCAAATTGCTTTGATTAATAACAGTTCATTCAAATGTGATGTTAATGAAAGGAATTGCATAATGACGAAAACAGAATACGAAACATTCTGCCAAACCCGGAAATTACTCAGGAGGGCAAACATTACATAATTTTCGAAAAGGATATTCCACGTGAGATTGGAAATCATTGTGTAAGCCCAAAACGTTGAAATAATCATTCGAATGATTATGTTGTTATTTTATTTTTGAACATTTTAAGAAACTCGCAACAACCTGAATAGCAAAATAATATTTTATCAGTTAGTGCATAATATAAACATTCAATACGAAGGAATAACTGAGAGTTTAAGTGAATCTATATTTGCAGAATTGCTTGCTCCAATTACAAGTGAAGAACATAACTCAGCTGTAAATAAAATGTCAAAAACACAAAGGAATCAGATTTTGACACTGTTCTGAATGAATATGTTATTGGGTCATCTCCACTTTGAACAAACTATACACTAAAACTGTTTACTATATTTAGCATCGGTATATATCCCTCATATTGGCGCAAAGGTCTTATTATACCAATTTTTAGAACACTTTTGTTTCATCCGATGCAGATAATTTTAGAGGGATATCATTGCTTAGTTGCATAGGAATAGTTTTCATTAGCATTTTACGTCAAATATTGACCTTTTATAGATAAACACTTTTGGTTGTAAGAAAAATAATAGTATTGTTGTTCCCATTTATGTATTAAATTCATTTCTCTCAAAAGTTATGCGATAAAGTAATAACGCTATTATGTGCCCTTGTTGATATTCTTTTTTTAAAAAAAATCTGCTCCAATAATTCTCTAGTAATTCTCCATTAATGCTCTAGTAAAATGCGGAGCGAGTGGAAAATGTTGACAATAATAAGATCTATTTACAGTTCAGCATACTTATGTGTAAAGCTCTTAAACACGCACGTCGACTATTTCGAGTGTTTACTTGGGATTCGTCAAGGGGAAAACCTTTCTCCAAATCTGTTTTCTCATTTTGTAAATAATCTGGAAAATGCATTACAATGACCAATCATAAAACATTTCCCACTCTTTTAAGGCATTATCGTTGTAGAGGTTATCAGTTGCTCAAGCTGTTGGGCGAGTCGCATGGAATTATATTTGTGATTGCTAAACGACAGGACATACTTTGTAGCTTACACTTTTAGTATCATGTGCGAATATTTCTTTTACTATGACAATGTTCATACAACAGTACATTTCTTGTTTTATCACACTTCTGAATTTGCCTACAATAGGTTTTCTAGATAAAAATTTCACAGCTGGTATTCGTACTAGCAAGTTTCAAACTTCGGCACTTTCTTTCTTTGTCAACGACCAATCAAAACTACTTCCCTCTATTTTAATGGATTATCACTGTGGAGTTCTTCAGTCGGTTTAAGCTGCTGGGTGGGTCGTATGGAGTCACTATATTTACCTATTATCTTTATGATTTCTTTTGGTCTAGATGATACATATATATATGTTCAAATATTAAACGAGTATCTTCATTTTCTCTAGCGATAAATTTATATTTATGCATTTGTACGAAGAACCCATTTTATCTTTATCGATATGCATCGAATACCTTAATACAACATTGGGTTACACAATGCATGTAAGATGGGCAATACTTTATTACCTGTACTGGATCGATACGAGACAGTTTTCTTGGAACATGGTTTTCCTTAAGATTTTCTGGAACAAGGTGTAAAATAATATGCAACAGCATCTAAGAATCAATTAGACCAGTGCTGTCTATCCTGCGTCCCGCGAGCCGCATGCAGACCGCTGTCTGGTTTTAAATGGCCCGTAAGAGCTCGAGCAATTTTTTGTGCATTTATGTAAGAAAAAAGTCAATGGCCTACTATCATAATATGCCTTCTTAACCAGTAAACATGTGTGAATAATATTTATAGTCGTTGCTTTTCGGTTTTCTCCTGTGGCCCTCGGCTTCAATGATGACAAAAAGTTTATACAGCACTGAATTAAATTAAACAATTCTTAGACAACGTACGCAGACATTGACCGAATTTTCTAACGGTTCGCAAGTACACATGTTACTGTGATAGCCTTGTTTTCATGTATTTAAGTAATGCCGCAATCAGTGACCTAGTATATAAAATCATTAAAGAAAAGTCAAATACAAAAGTGAAGTCTAAAAGGTGAATATTTATAGATACTTATAATCAAAACAAGCAAAAGAATACTATCCACATGGCCAGAGAAGTCAGTGTCAGTTCATAGCAGAAGTTTAAGCACACAAACCTCATATTTCTACCTGCAATTTTCATGTGCGAATGTAATTTTGTTTACACCATGTGATGTTCACAGTGCAAACACAAGCCCTTTTCCTAGATAACAATTCTGCAAACAGTGTATACTAAACAGGCTGTGCACTTGGAAAAAGTTGTAATCTGGGGCCGTTTTTGAGATAGTCTATTTGTCCCAAATCCATGTGTTTAAAAGTAATCTTTTTATTTAAAAAAATTACATCTCTGCAAATAATTGTGTTAGGTTTACATACGCATTTCATTTGTAGCAACACAAGCTATCAAGTCTTTGGCTGAAAGCATGCATTCCCACAAAATATGGTAGAATTTTACATACAAGTTACGCAATTTACAAGTCACTCACTCAATGTGTAGCGGCAATAATTCTTCAAACTGAAATCTGTACAAAATACTTTTTTCAAATCAAAATTTTCCTCTCCACTTTTTGCAAAAGAGAACAGTTTCAATTTCACGTGAACAAATAAATAAAATGAATTTATATGAAAACAGATTCGTAATTTCATATGTAAATAAATTATCGATTAGGAGAGATTATGATCACACTAAGGTATAAGTGTTATTTCCAAAGACAGATGTAAATACGGTATGTCTTACAATATACTGAAGCGTATAACCCAAATAATCAATATTAAGTGCCGCGCATGTCATTGCGTTAACTATACAACAATCATATTCAATTGACTATGCAGATAGTCGATTAACTCTGATTGCAGCTGATATAGTACTTTGAGATAAAATTTGGTGATTAATAAGTTTGGTCAGTAGCTTCAGGCGCGTCACAATCATTAGGTTGTGTGTTGTTTGTGTTCGGAGATTGACAGACCAAAGTGAGCAAAAAGGTCTTTTACAAAATATTAAATAAAGGTCAAAGACCAAGAGTTATAGATCAAAGGTTGAAGTGGTTATTTTGTAGTCAGCATTAGCAATGTTTTCTTCAACATTTCTTATTTGAAGCTGTTGTATTGAATCAACTGTTTCATCTGCTATTGCGCAGTGAATTGAATTCATATATCCTAAATGGATCTTTGTCATGCGTATGACTAGCCATATTCCACACAACCGGAAGCTGTTGCGATGCATAATATAGACTGGTCGCTTATGTTCTACTTGGGATTTGATAAAAAAAAAAGTCACACAGAAACTCAACGAAGAGTTATTGCTTTCTTTACCAGAATATAAACGCCGATACATCCGTCTGAAGTAATGAGACCAATGCTTCACATATACTAAGCAGGAACCCCAATGGTATTAGGAAGATGTAAACACACATTATTAGAAAATCAACTTTTACAACGCATGCACTCAAAGAAATATTCATAATGCATCACTCGAATATGAAATATGCTACACCAGCATTTGTCTATTTACGCGAATTTGACGTTACATTAAGACCCTTTAAAAGCTTTTCACCAGCATCTGTCTATTTACGTCAATTTGACGTTACTTTAAGACCCTTTAAATGCGTTACACCAGCATCTGTCTATTTACATCAAATTTGACAATACATTAGGACCCTTTAAAAGAGAAATGCTGTTTAACAGATATATGTTGTTGTGGGCTGGGGGTGATGGTGGGGTTTGGGGCCTCAGCAGGATTGAATTTTCATAGATAGACATGATCCGGGCTATTTAAAAAAAATGCATCGTGGTCTTTATTAGTGGTGTAGTTTATCCCATCTAGGATAATGCAAGGCAGCATTTTAACAAAACATCTTTCGAAAATCAGAAGCAAAATTGTACTTTACGCATAGGACGTATTGACTCTCAATTAAGTTTAGTAAAAAAGGGGATGAAGAAAAATCAAAATCAACTGCGTATAATTGATGAAATACAACTACTTTATGGCACCATTAGCTGCGCTGGGTTTCTTATTGGTTTTTTTGGAATAAAGAATGATCATACAACGGTAAATTTTAAGTGTTCTGTTTTCCTCAGCACTAAATAATCTCAAGATGAATTCATTCACAAGCTCATGTACCGCATGACACTCCCACGTACGACGGCTTACGCGGCTGGAGGTCACGCGGAGTTTTTATTGGCGGGAACGCGTAACCTGTGTAACCCCAGGAAAATCGGTCAATCTTATGTGGAATTAGGAGAGTGCATGCTATATAGGACCTGAAGCCGTTCACTCGCCAAAACACAAATGAGCATTCTCGGAACAAGACAGATACAAAAGGTAAGTGAAATACTTAATAGCTTTGATATCGTACAAGAATTTTATTTGATGAAATCAATGTAAAATAGACATCAAAAGTGATCATTATATTACAAATTTTAATTTTTAATTTTCTTTTTCAGCAATTAACTTGTTACTTTCAATTTCTAAAATTTCATTTTTGACAAAGAGAGGCATGTTTTCATTTTCTTTGATTATAGCTAGAGTATAGATGGACACCTGGATGTACGTATATATATGTATATATTTCAGGGTAAATTTCTCCATTTAGTTTTTAAATACCGAAGTTTATATACCGACAATATTTTTTTAAAACTCTTCGAAAGAAGCAATTTGTAACTTGTACTTGCAAGATATTACGTCTGTAGAAGAAGTGCTAAATGTAACTTTTTACAGGTTGGTACTTTCATAAATTTTCGATTAAATGGAAAATATTCATGATGTGTAATCTCAGATATTTATGAGCAACTCCTATATTGCGTCTTGTGTATCATTCATCATGTTTGTTACTTTAGTTTTTATATTTGCAACTGTTTAAGTGAACGATTAAATTTCTCTAGCAAAGTCATAAGTTTTTTCATGTTTGTCGAATTTTTTTGGAGATCACGCGAGAACCATTGTTCTGAATACGAGATCTGAACACTGATTTTATATCTTATAATAAAACTGTGAACGTCAAACAATTTTTTTTGCGCGGGGAATAAAGTTTCCACATCGACATGTGATCTGGAGGCGTATTGGAAAAGGCAAAGAATTAAAATGTATCAAACAGTTCATTAATAATGAAATACATAACCAAATACATCAGTGTTGTGACGTACGACAATGTTAATGCGATTTTATTCGCATTTCTTTATGTTACACTGGCAAACTCTGATGCATTCGTACTTTTTAACCTATAGAACGATCAATTTCACCCCGTCCGCGTTTCACCCTTCATTTAGAAAACCTTCATTTCCATCAAAGCCTCCATTGTTCCATAAAAAAAAATGGATAGAGTGCGTGCTTGTGGATTTTTAACGCAGCTTCAACAATTTTTCAGTCATATCACTACAATATCAGCAGTGTGGAAGTTTATAGCGATATTTACCACTGGGGCATCAATTCCGTAGACATGTATTATGATGTCCCACCCAGTCAAATTATCATGTCACCAGGCCGACCAGTTCCAACACTAAACACTTAAATGCTGACGTCTAGCGAGGCAGCCGTTAGTATCATTTGATAAGGCTTTGGTATGACTCGGCTGAAGTTCGAACAGGCGACCTCCCACATCCGAGGAGGACCCTATGACCACATAGACACCTGAGCGGTAATCTGGATAGAACGTAGACAAATTGCTTTAAAAGATAAAATGGTTAATTCATATAAATGGTCTCATATGGTAAAACATATTTAGGTCATTTCCATGTAGGCACTGCGAAATTAATTACTCAGTTAATTAATCAAATAGCCAATCAAGTATCTGGTAGCAGCAGTAGATGCAAAGTAGTTATAAGTTTGATTGATGTTGTGAAGCTATAATGAAAAAGCAGGACCAATAATGAACTATGACGCGCTTTAGTTTTAGCATCATGATTTCCACGGTCCCGGGAAATCAATGAAAACGAGAAACCTGGTAAATTGTTTTTCTTTTCAGATCCGGAAAAGTCATTAGCAATACTTATGCCAAGCAAACAATCAAAATACAGCAACAATGTAATGCTTGTAATGCTATTAAACAGCTAACGAAATTCATCACCTGCGGAAAGAGTAAATCCAACCAACGGTCATTTTGTTTTACGGACAGATTGTTTTACAGACAGAGTGTTTTACGGACAAATTGTTCCAAAAAACATTAGAATATTTATTAGAGTTTATTAGCACGTCATTACGAAAAATGAATATATTTAGCTGATTTAAAGTAGAGCTAAAAAGAAATCAAAAATGTAATTGACATATGTCTAACCTTGAAGAAATATATATATATATATATATATATATATATATATATATATATATATATATATATATATATATATATATATATATATACCAATTCTCGATATTCTTTACAGAAGAAAGCGTAAATCGTCAGAAAACGGCGAGAAAATAATAATAAAGCTGATTTATATGGCGATTAATTTATCGCATTATCACAATACATGATATTGCATGGTCGTCATGGTGACTTGTAGTTTACATACGTATTCATACAAAAGTAGGAATATAGTCCGGTGTAAATTTTACCGCTGTATTATCTCTCTTCTTTTATTTTTCTCTTGCAAATCCTTGGCATGACATTTTTCATCAACCGTTTGTCTTTAAAACAGTGCCTTACGACAATACGACAATGATTTGTTAATTAGTAACATGATAATAAAACGTTACTCATGTATATGTGTACAATTCGATATTGATTATTAAACCATGATAAGCTGGAGACATGGGATTGTGTATTTTTTGTATGGTTAATACAAAACAATTTTCCTGTTTCGTTTGGTGTTCCAATTGTACTGTTCCGTAATCTTCAATCTGACTAGTTAGATACTTACAGTCTTGGAGATGATGGGGAAAGGGAAGGGAGACATATCACATTGGCAATTGCCACAGGAATATAATGCGATTTAATTCTCATCTCTTGATCTATCGGCCATTCTGATCGAACGATTTCCAAAAGCTACTGCACGTATCATATTACTGGACCACATATGAGGCTGGCAACAAAAAACATCGCTGACCTGCTACTGTACACAGTTCATTGCCATTTAATATGCTGAGCTTAAAGGGGAATGTGCGTGCGTGCGTGCCTGCATGTATGTATGTGTGTGCTTGTGATAGCGCACGCGGGTTGGTGGGGATAGAAGGCCGGGGAAGGCTGATTGCACATGATTGTGTTTTCATGACAGATTTTTATTATATAGTGTATAGCGATGTTAAAAGCCATTGCAATTGTGGCTAATTAATACACCAGCTGGTATGGACATATAACTCTTTTGAGTTTTCGAGTATAGCTAAAGCAGAACGAGAACCAGTAATGAGAACGAGTAATGTTACGATACTCTCTCCCTGTTCACTTAGCCTAGGTATCCGACGTGTGCCAAATATTGGTGATGTACAAGGAATACTTTACATTGACTTAATATGGTGAAAACAGTTTCACTTTGTCTACGTATTATTTAATATGTTGTGCAAAATTCAAATATTGAATAGAATTTCATTATTTCAATTAAATGGTTTGACCTAATATTGTCGTCAATGATGATGATGATAATAATAATAATAATAATAATAATAATAATAATAATAATAATAATAATAATAATAATAATATTGCTATTATTAGTAGAAGTAGTATTATGACGCTCTTGGAAACACTTTATTAATAGCACTGGAATAACAATAATAATAATAATAATAATAATAATAATAATAATATTGTTATTATTATTAGTAGTAGTATTATAACGCTCATGAAAACACTTCATTAATAGCACTGGAATAATAATAATAATAATAATAATAATAATAATAATAATAATAATAATAATAATAATAATATTAATAATAATAATAATAATAATAATAATAATATAACACAAGTATGCGAATATTATTATTATTATTATTAATAATGATCATGATTATAATAATAATAATAATAATAATAATATTATTATTATTATTATTATTATTATTATTATTATTATTATTATTATTATTATTCCAGTGTTATTATTAAATTGTTTCCAAGAGTGTAAATCAAAGGTATCGGCTCCATTCCGAGATCTCAATGGGTCAGTTATTTTAGCGTGTCTTTCAGAAAGGTACTCAAATGTTATCGTTCGGCATGATTTTGTCAATTAAGTATTAAAGCTGTCTTTAAAACCGACAAAAACCAACCAATGCAAACAGAAATCACATTTTCATGAAATAGCTTTGTTTGCGCTTGTTCACAGTTTGTCGGTATATTTCAAACCATTACGTTTTCATCCACTCTACTGGTTGTTTTTTTAATATATCATCTTTTTTTTGTGTTCTTGTTCATACAATATTTGAAGATCCACAATTAGTTCAGTTCTTATCTGAATTCACCTCATAGATGACTTTAATAGGAGAGTTATAACATCTCGTTAATTTAACATCATCATCATCATCATCATCATCATCATCATCATCATCATCATCATCAAAAGTAAATCTTTTATTTTAATGTAGAGAGAATCGTCGTTCATTTCACGAATCTGATTATCGAAACTGAACTGTACACTGCTGTACTGATTAATTCATTTATGTTAATCTTCAAATATCATGCCATCCAAGACACACACACACACACACACCATATATATATATATATATATATATATATATATATATATATATATATATATATATATATATATATATATATATATATATATATATATAGGTGAGAATGATAATGTAACGGTTTCATCGTAAAAACTGAACCTTCTACAGACAACATATGTATGAGAAAGTGAAGTGTTTTGAAAATTTTGAGCGTAACGCACAAATTAAATTTTCATGAACGGTGTACAGACCATTCTAAGCTACTAGCATCTGTCCCTTAAATTCGATACCCAGACCCACATTGTCCGAAAAGTTTAAATTCGATACCCAGACCCACATTGTCTCCACATTTTCCGAAAAGTTTAAATTCGATACCCAGGCCCACATTTTCTGAAAATGTAAAGTCGGAGGATCGGGAATCAGGGTATTTCACTACAGGGGTGGGGGTGGGGTGTTAATTTAGTTTTGTCCTACGTTTTGTTTCAAGACATAAGGCGATATTAATGATATGTACAATATTACGTTTTGTTGAGGCTCTGTGTGAATGCGAGACATAACGCGATGTTAATGATATGTTCAATATTACATTTTGATGAGGCTCTGTGTGAATACGAGTGCCTTTAAATAAGAATATTATGAATTATTTCAAATTAAAAAACAAAATACTAACAAAAGAGAAAATGATGTGGTAAAGCTGCATTTACTTATTTAAAAACCCTTTAGTTTGAGAAGACTATGCATTATGCATGCAAAATCGTAAGACTACATTAGAAACAGTTCTTCTCTGTCATGCCGAAATCGTCCAGAATATAAAAGCGGATTGTGGAAAGGAATCAGCTGATGTCAACAATTACAGCTGTTGATACAATATTTATCTTATCCTGACCTGCATCATAAACCTCTGTATAAAGTATTCACCTTTTGAACTATTAATTGAATATTCGCATGATTTAATGATACAATGAGGTCTGAAAAGATTTCGGTGGTGTGAAATGGGATCCGATATTACCTAATTTAATAGATAACTGTTTAGTTAACAACAACAACAACAACAATAATAATAATAATAATAATAATAATAATAATAATAATAATAATAAGGGCATAACCAACTTTTGATCCGGAAACCGGATTCCACCGAATAGTATGAACTTCCGATTAATCGGAGTCGGACAAGGCAGGAACGACCGATTCGGATAATAAAAATAATAAAGTTGAATTTCTATAGCACCGTGTCTAACACTGCGTGTCATTCGATAGTGCGTTAATAAAGTTAAATAAGAAGTCAGAAAAGTCCAATATGGTCAACACAACCACGCTGTGAGACAATCTATTTGAACTGGCGAGCGAAAACCGGAAATGAAGCCGGATAAGGTAAAGTACTAAGTAACATGCTAGACACGGCAGAACCAGATAGCAGAAACCCGGAAACGGAAGATGGAGTTTTTGTTTAAAATACAATGACTCTGTCAACCATTAGTAACTTGTTAATTTAAAAAACAGTTTCCAGTCTGCTTCATTTTACCTTATACAGAAGTATAAAATTTTGAGGTCTTTCCGGTAATTTTCAAGTATTTTTTTCAACGCATATTTCAAGGGTTTATCTTCCTGACGCGTTATTTTCTTCTACTCTTTCATTTTACATTTAAAAACAACGTTTTAGTTTTCAATGCGTAACCAGTGTTTTATTTACATGCCATTTAATCATTGATTCACACACACACACACACACACACAGACATACATAATATATATATATATATATATATATATATATATATATATATATATATATATATATATACGTGTGTGTGTGTGTGTGTGTGTGTGTGTGTGTGTGTGTTAGCATATATCACTTAATATTAATTGATTGTACATTTGATCGATCCGTTTTACTGTATGCATTAAACATGCTACCATCAATTTCTGTAATAATATAACTGTACATGTGTGTACTTCCTAATGACCAATCGACGAAATGCAAATCCAGATTCATTCATGATGTGTCTTATGTGAGGTATTTATAGTGGAAATGATTTGAGTGGTTTTCTGGCATTCGCCAAAGGAAAAATTATTTGCAGCGTCTTCTCATTACTGTAATGTTTGTAAACATCATGTTCAAGTCAGCATTAGACTGGTTCACAAAACATTTCCTACTTGTAAACTCTTTTCATGTTCAAGGACACGCATTTCGTTGGTCAGTGGCCTCTCTCTGTACTGTGTTATCTGTCATTCGCATCCGCATTACAAATTAATCCCCTTTCTTGATCAGAACATTGCATTCTTTTATTTCATATACAATTTGTTATTTTTTGTGTGGTTTAAATTCATTTTATGTACAACTAATACAGAGGCGTAGCGATATTTTGCGCCCGGGGACGAACTATAAAATTGGCGCCCCAGCGATCTTGTGACCGATTTATTACCCTTGTTTACTTATTATAATGTAACGTTGCAAGCCTCATTTTGGCGCCCCTGTACCTTGGCGCCCGGGGACATATGTACCCCTCTGCCCCCCCCCCCCCCCCAGCTACACCTCTGAACTAGTAGTATGTGTTACTTGGAGGAACGAACATGTTAATTCTATATCTTGTTATAAATAAAATAGCCCGAGACAAGATTAATACGCAATGTCTCTTATGGCAGACGCTCTAATTGGCACATTAGCGCGTAAATTATTAACAGGCCAATAGCCAGTCGCTCGTTGCCAATAAATATTGCTAACCGTAACCTGTCAAGAAAGGAATTCCATGTGTTCATAACTTTTATGGACGCCAGTTTTACGGCTGAAGCTGTATTCAGATTTATTTGGTGGATTGATAAAACATACCAGATTCCTACGCTTTGACTCATAACCTTCGTACACTTAAAGCCGCATATTCCTATATATTCCCTGCATATTTCCGGTTTTCAGCATGTTACAAATCATATATTGGAACGCAATTACTCATAAGTTACGGAAACGGAAGAAATGGCATCTACACGCGTACCTTTCAGTCTGATGAATACATTTTGAGAGGAAAATTGAAAGGCTGTTAAATGGGCCTTCTTTGAATGCTTGATGGAATTATATTTTGCTTACGATAAGCTTGCCTGGGAAACAATAATTCATTTCAAAATACGCAAGTTGACAGAGGGGCCCAACGTTTTTTAACTTCCATAATATGTCACATCTCTGCTAACTTTTTGACTTGATTACATTACATTAACAACTATACATGCGCATCATCGGAAATAAGTAATGCCGACGAAGACAATATTTTGTAAGTGGATATAACTGCCCTTCTAAAGTTAAAATTGAATACTTATCCACTGCAATTACCGTGCACATCAACATATTAAGTTGATTTTACTTGACTAAAATTCCTTTATATATTCGTATTTATATGGTTTTCATTCAGCAGGACTGTACGAAATTGTAATTCTTTTAGTACTTTGATATGCTTCATTTCCATAGAATATAACCAGACGTCATTTACAACCAATTTTCAAAAAAAAAAAAAACAAACAACACGTGCTGTTCTAGATTTGTTTCTACGTAGTAACCTTGTCCTTGACCCGCTGAAGTACATAAACAGCCGCGTGCCAAGCACACAATAGGGTCATGACTGGTGTACATAGTACAATCCATTATTTGTTTATAAGTGCGGACTCTAATAAAGTAAACGGCAAACTTTGCTCTCAATTAATCGTGTATTTCCTCGTTTCCACAAACATTTGCTAAAATATTTACAATTTGCAAAAACATCTAGTATACGGAGACATATTTCCTGTATTCAGCAGGCAATAAATCTTGAGTGAAAAATATATACCTTTAGCAAGATCTGAGTGTTAAATTATAAAAAGAAGTGATGTGTTTTGTTTGAAATTAGTCACGATGCTGCATCGACAACATGCGAGTTTATTCTCAATTTTTGTCCATCTTTTTGATTTTTGTTTTTTAAAAAAGTCTTTGGATTTCTTAGTAAATGGTCTAAAAGGTTGTGGTTTGTTTTGGGTATTATATTAAAATGTAAAATAAATTTATATTTTAACAAAAGAAAAGACTCGTGGACGATTTTCTCATTTTTCGGTATTTGTATCATTATGTTTACAAGCTAAGAACGCCTGTGGAAGATGTCTGTTTTCATCCTTCATCACACAACCTTCTGCTGCGAGCATAATAAAAAAAAGTTGCAAATAAGAACAGATTTCCGTTGCTAATAAAGCATGGTTTCAGAATAATCAAAATAAATGATCACTGTACATTTCAATACAAACGCGAGCAATGGCTAAAGCAAGTGTCTCGCACACGTTCTTTTAACTGATCGACCTAGCTTTCGTCTGCAGTTTCTGTAGTCCAATTTGTAGGCGAGAAAACAACTGTTGTAATTGTTGTTTCTTAAAATATTATATTTCAGTTTTAAAAAAATAGACACATTATAGAATAATTTTCATTGATCATGATGACTATATCTTTGTTTATTCTTCCAATAATCTTATATATAACAATGCATTTTAGTTTTTGACCTGTTCACATTTGTATTCTTGCAAGTTAACCGCATTGCTCTTTTTATCCATTGCCATTGTGGTCTCGTCCAATTGTTTCTTTGAACGCTAATATGTGTTTAAATCTAATTATAAATTACATGGATTTTTACTGTTTTTTTTTTTTAAAATAGTAAATTGTTACACATAGATCTGAATTTTGCGATAAACACGCTGCAAAGAGTGTCTGGCATAAGTTCTAACCGTCAGATGGAAATTTTCTAACCTACTTCGGTGCTTACAAAGGTTCTTATAAATATGTTTACTATAAATATGTATACTATAAATATGTATACTATAAATATGTATACTATATGTATGTATACTATATGTATGTATACTATAAATATGTATACTATAAATATGTATACTATAAATATGTATACTATAAATATGTATACTATATGTATGTATACTATATGTATGTATACTATATGTATGTATACTATATGTATGTATACTATAAATATGTATACTATAAATATGTATACTATAAATATGTATACTATATGTTTTTTATGTTTGTTGTACAGATTCAAAAACACACCTTTTCATAGAAAGCGTTTGTTACATGTTATCCGAATCGTGTTGGCTATATCATTAATTCTACGTACAACATTTTCTAAACACCACGCCTACCCGAGTAAAATGTGAAAACATCACTAAGCCAGGTCTGACGACTCGTTATGTTTTTTCCCCGAATCAAGCGAACAGCCAGGCTGTGTAAGTTTTTGAATTTCTGATAGGGCTGGTAATGAGGTGAGTAAATCCAGTCGAAGAATTCCTTTACAATGCATTTCTGACATTCTGGTACGCAAAAGACAAATAATGTATTCCCGAGACTGAAGTTACCTTGTCTTGGTGCCAGTCCTTACATTTAGTAATTTTTCTCATATGAATTTTTCACACGAATTAGTAATCGACTCGGGACAAATAAAATATTTTCAGTCAATCGAGATTCTTCTGCCACATAGCGAGAATCTGATGTATGAAAGAATTTACCTTTCCGAATGTTAATTTTTGTTCCCACAAACAATTTTCGTTGTATATCATAAAACTATTATTAATTAATTGTCAGAAAATTCGAATATCAAAATATTTTCCTAAATTTCAGGTAGTTCATGCAAATATTTTATATTTTATCTCTGAAAGTTGACAAGTTCCTTAATATAGCGCCCCGCCCCCCCCCCCCCCTCGTTGTGACCACTATTGAAACCTCTGATTCTCTTCAAGTTTTCGAACACTTGACGACGAAATAAACTTCCTATTTGTGCGAATCGGTACTTCTACTAGTTTTCTCCGCATGGTTAAAAAATTATAAGTTACTGTTTTGAAGGTCACCTTTGACCAATAACTAAGATAATGCTAAAACCGAGATATGTCAAATTACAATGATTTATTTCTACTTGCCTATTTACACAGCGACGTAAACAGGAAATGAAAATTCTGCGTTAGCGAAACACTATAAAAACAAGACAAATTTATTAAGATATATCAAATTTCCGAACAAATTACTGTGCCCTTGACAGATATTAAATCCAGTGTATATTTGTTTTTACATTTGTTCCTGAGGTGTCTAATATATGGAAGGCTAGTAAATTTATGCTCGAAAATTACCAGTAAAATTTGGTCTCGTACACAAGAGGAATACGAAAATCAAGATAAAGATTTGAGTCATCATTATTACGATTGTGGAAAGGCAGGTTGTAATGCCGCCACTGTGGTCGGTGTGTTAGGGCGGGGTGCTCCAAATATATTATTTAAATTACTATAGAAGTCCCAAACAGGCTCGATGTTGTAGGAAGTAATATAAGTGATTGAGAGAGGTAAAGCTCCGAGCCCCAAATCAGCAATGCCGACAGTTAAATTATTGAGTACACACAATGGTGAAATTCAAATGAATAACAATGTAATGAGGATGTTAGCATATTTCCTTTCTTCTTCTTCTTCTTCTTCTTCTTCTTCTTATTCTTATTATTATTATTATTATTATTATTATTACAGACAAAAGTGACAATGGCTGACATGATGGTCACATTAAGACTCGCCATTCTTCTGACTTTCATAATTTCGTCTCATGCTTTTTCATCACTAAGGATCCGTTCCACTGGCCCTATTTCATCACCCCTGCAGGCAAGTTCTCTCTCTCTCTCTCTCTCTCTCTCTCTCTCTCTCTCTCTTAGATTTTTGCTATATAGAATACAACTTACACTGGGGACAAAATATCCAAAACTTATTTATGCCACTTTTTAATACTGATGTTTGTGGTCTTCATATACAGCATGTACACAACATGCACGAGAGGGTGAATATATATGATTCATGCTTCGTCAGTTTCACAAATGAAATGGTAACATGCTATCCCGCCATATCCTTGCTGACAATAAGCCGGCCGAAACTACTTGCCAGAATTATTTTCAATGGTCTTGTTCATTAGATTGTTGTTTTAGGGTTTAACGCCATTTTTCAGCACACGATAGGCTATACATGACAGCCAGTATTATTGGTGGGGGAAGAACCCGGGCCCCCCCCCCCCCCACCTGGAAAGAACCACCGACCCACGAGAAGCTACTGGCAAGCTTTCTCACATAACTACATTAGCCGAATCTTAGATTCGAACCCACGCAGACAGAGGTGAGACGGCAGTGATCCGTAACGGCAAGCGCTTTAGACCACTCGGACACTCGGGGCCCCTCGTTCATTAGATAATTCATGTGCTCTTGACAGCCCTCTAGAATAGGATGAACTCTGCCATGCATGCTGATGCCGTCCGTGACCATGACACAGTGATAGACATTGGATAACGGATTGTCGGTAAGCTCTTCAATCGGAGGAGAGATCAGTCATGCGTGAGAACTCTCGCAATTATTTAAAAGTCTCGCATATGAAAATGTACTCTGCGCAGCGTACAACTTTTATTCAGCCGTTCACCTTAAATTATTTAACTCCGTTTCTACCGGAGCATTTGCCAAGATGTGTCCTATTTCGTAACTATTATTACACCTTCTTCGGCTTAACCTACATGGCTGCCGAACTAAATTTGATTGTCACATTGGGCTCCGGAAAAAAAGAATTCGATGGAAGTTTGAACCTTGCATAAAGGAAGTTTTACAAATGCGCGTATATAATTAATATGGGATATATATATATATATATATATATATATATATATATATATATATATATATATATATATATATATATATATAAAACCATGTGACTGATTCACAGGGTGGTTCATCTGTCCATTGTATGTGTACATCGCACTCGTATCTAACATTATGTAGCATAATGTCCCACCATATAATACATGTATATTGAAGCTGGAAAGGTGTTAACTGAGATACCAACGAGTGATTTGGAACCAGAAAATGGTGTTAAATACGAGTGCGATGTACTTGTATGATTTACAAATCAGACGGCAAACCAGTCACACATCACACACACACACCCATGTCAGCGAAATTTTGAAACGAAATGTACAAAATGCAGACTCTGTGTGTGTGTGTGTGTGTGTGTGTGTGTGTGTGATGAAGATCTTTTAATGTAGCTTTAACAATTGTTCAGTCAAATCGCTACGGTGTCTGCGGTGAGACAGTCCATAGTGATGTCTAGCTCTGGGGAATCATGCTTAAGACATAAAGCATGATGTCCCACCCAGTCACATTATCATATCACCAGTCCGACCAGTCCTAACAATAACCTCCTAATGCTGAGCGCCAATCGAGCAGCTATTAGTACCATTTTTTTATATATAAAAAACCAAACAGAAAAACCCAGTCCTTGATATGACTCGGCCGGGGATCGAACCCACGACATACGAGACATACACTCTAACCTCTAGGCCACCGGAGCTGTGACTTTGGGGGGTATTTTTTTTTTACATCTGTTGTAAGTATTTTATAGTAACCCTAACAGATAGTAGTCACAATGTACTATGTATGCATTTATTAAGGTCACACGGCTAATATTTGCGCACATTTATCTACTCACATACACTCTGAGGTCACATCATTGTGACTCCTTTGAATTTAATTTTAAGTGTTTTTCTAAAAAAAGTATTAACGTATAATGCTTATATGCTCTGACATTGTTTGTTTCTTTATTGTAGGGAGCTAATATTGGTGGTTTAGGTTCCCACTTCTCCACAGAGGAATTGCTTACTGACGTCTTTTTCCGGAGAGGGGATATTGACCACAATAGCAAACTCTCAGCATCCGAGATCGAATCTTTTTTCCTACAGTTCACCATGTATCCGCCTTACGTCTGTAGAATGTATGGGATAAAGTTCGTGGAAATCGCCGATTTTAACGGCGACTCGCAGCTAGACAGGCAAGGTACGTGACTCTTTATAAAAGCGTGTCAGTTGAAATGTCGCCAGCCTTGTCTGTAAGACCTTAAGACAGACCACTAAATCATATCTGAATCTCTTTCCGACTGATCAGAATTAGTCTTTCATAGGAAACGCTCGGAATGATATACATTTCTGTATGAATAACGATATGGAAAGCATTTGTAAAATTGTTTGGACATAGTTTCATATTCACTCTTTCATTGTAAGTAAACCATAGTCAATTAATTAATATAAGATCATACAATTCTGACCCAGAAATAAAACAATTAGAAGTATCATATAAAGTTACACGAAAGAAAGAGATGTGTTCAAAGGACACGTATGTAAAGCCACCATATGCACTGTATGGTGCAGTATTGTCTAGCGAGTTTTTGGAGAGTTTAACAAAGAGCGAAATACTAAATGCACACACACGATTTCTCCAAAATAGCATCTATATTTTACACCATAAAAGGGCATAACTTGAGGAAAATGTAACAAAATATGTCGACAGAACTATATGCGCACGTTGACCCCATGTTAATAATATCTGTTACGTATCGACACAGTAAAATGGTACGATGTTGTAGAATTTTAGTGAGTACATATCAGATAACGCTTTATTTTCCAACTTATTTGAAGATGAGACATACGACAAGTCTCCGTTATTCATTATTCTTGCATATAAAGAAAGATGTACAATGAAGACTTTCAATTAAAAAGCACACTTTTGTGTTTTATATTTGTTTATATTTATTTGTTTGAAAATTATTTCAGAGCTTGTAAGCCTACTCTCGGAGATGACAGTGAATTCTGAAAGACGGAAACGATAATTGTACAACAAGCAAGCACCTAATAAGACGTGAACAAGACTAATGGGCGTTGCTAGGAAACGATATCCCATGGATTCAGATGAAAATTCAGTTTGCATGTCTATTTGGTGCTAACGCTTATTGCACTGCAGCACTTTTTTAAAGAGCAAAGATAAACATCATGTATGGGCATCATTTTTAATGTAATTATGTATGTACATTGCTTTTATCCCCAGGCCCGGCCCTAGGGCAAAGCAAACGAGCCCGTGCTTTCAGGAGGTCAACTCCGCGATATAATATGTTTATTTGGGGCCCATTTAACTCTTGCTGTCTTGGGTCCCACATGCTGCCTTGGGCCCGCACATCCTAGGACCGGGCCTGTTTAATCCACCCAGATCATGTTCTCTTCTTATTTGAAGATAATATATAACAACTGTAATATAAAAAAGAGACAAACAGATTAAGAAGAGATTGTTGGTAGCTTCTTATGTATAAATTCAGCTTGAAGTTTTGATAATTGACTTTGCATCGTGGTTTCTCATTCTAAAGAAGACAAAGAACTTTCAAGTCCTAACATTTCATAATGACGTCATAATGAAACATAAAGATGATATCTTATGCAGTATTTAAGGTTATTCTTCCATATGGTCTTCGTAAGTACTTATACAGACAACATCACGTCACGATTTGAAACTATAAGTTAAATGTAAAATTGTCTTTGGTATAGTAAAATTATCCGATTATTAAAGGTTAACATTCAGATATTTCTCCATGTAGATCTGAATTCATGTACACACAATGGAATAACGTACTTGTTTATAGTCAAATTTGCCATAAACTATTTTCCTCTTTCCGACAAACCCATGCATTTCTTTGACTTTCGAATTTCCTATGGTCGAAATCTTGCTTATAGGACAAACCTTCTGATAGGGTAACCTGTCTAGAAATCCACAATTATACTGGCGTCATCAAATGGAACATAGCTCTTTTCAGTCAAAGTCAAGTAATGGAAAGATAAAAAAACCCAGTCTAAAGCAATTGTAGGAACAAACATACACGCCCTCGACTCGGTACATACCAAGATATGTAACGAAAATGTGAACGATGTCATTTTGTCTCCATCAGTCGTCATAATTTAACATGTAGTGGAAAGTAGTTGTTAATTTAATGAGGTACAACTTCATTTAATATTTTATTATAAAACAAAGTGAAGAGATCTGAGATTATTTGGCCTTCTATACCTTTTTATAAGTACCCGCACATGTTTACGCAGATTTCCCGTCGATGCAAGAACATTGGAATGTTCATAAGTTATCAGTTTAAATTATTCTTTGAAATGTCAATAGACGATACAATCATGTGTACTTTATGAGTTTGCTGACGATTTACTGTAGGTCTCTCAGCCCAATGGATGTAACTATTATTGTACAATATATAAACGAATACTTCTTTTACTAATGGACATTCCTCTGCATTGTGTATTCTATTATTATTATTATTATTATTATTATTATTATTATTATTATTATTATTATACCTTTGTACGTATCCATAAAACACATCTCGTATCTGACTTCGTCCTACTCTATATCGTTGATGCTATGTGATAATTTTCATTTCAAAATTCATCGACGTAAGACAAATTGTCGTCAATTTCTAGACAAGCCAGATAGACAAGCCAGATAGACAGCAAAGTACTGAGTAATGGATACATCCCCTGAAATGCTACACAGCTTAACTTTGTCTTTTCCGTAATTACAGTATTAGCAGTCACTTTAACTCCAGCATTATCTATCTAGATTATGTGTTAGCACAATTTGATCGTACTTTAATCTCCTTTTATTATCCGTTTTATTTGATAATATTTGTACGCTAGACTTCCAAAGCTTTATTTAGTTGTTTAACACAACTCTTTATATAAATCGACTCCTTTGGAAAAAAAAAGCATAGGAGGATAGATTATCAGATCGTGTAGTCGTCATTGCCAAATATACTATTTGTTCCCATGTACTCTAAGTCTCGTTCAACTAACCTCTCGCGTGATTTCAAGAAATATCTACTCTGAATGATAGCACCTCTTATGTGAAAGATCGAACAGACCCACACGATACATCTGGTAGAAAGACTTAACGGAATTCCTCCCAGTCTCGTCGCCTTCAATTTATATTGATCATGAATTTATTCCTACAGTTTAACTACTGTTTTACAATCACCAGAAAACTGAAAATATTTTTACCATAGGAAGTCATTCTAGTTAATTCGTTGACATAAACAATCTCAAATAATAATTACACACTTTTCTTCTATATTTGTGTCCTTACATTCAATCAACACATTTGTTTTTCCGTGGAGAGTTTTTAAATTAATTTAATGACATTCGCGGAGACAATGACTCGGAAAAGTGCACATTCATTTTGTCAAAAGATTCGACTTAGAAATGTATTATTTCTGAAACCATTATTACAAGTGGTCTTTTTGTGTGTGCAATATTTAGTTGTTCATGTGAAAAGATACGCAAAACTGTTAATAAAGCTTTTAATGTATAATAAAACATGACGGTGTTCAATCTCACAGAATTCTTTTCATTGCCGCTGCCTCCATGTTTCGGTACATTTTTAGTTCTTGACTCCTTGTCTGTCCGTTTGTCTTAGTGCAAATATATGTATGTATGTATGTATGTATGTATGTATGTATGTATGTATGTATGTATGTATGTATGTATGTATGTATGTATGTATGTATGTATGTATGTATGTATGTATGTATGTATGTATGTATGTATGCAGCGCCGGATTAAGCACCATGGAGGCCCATAGGCAGTCAAACTTTTGGGGCCCCAGACCCACGGTCACGGTCTCATGGGGGCCCCTAATGGGGCCCATAAAAGTCGCGGGGCCCATAGGCAGTTGCCTACTTTGCCTATAGGGTAATCCGGGACTGTATGTATGTATGTATGTATGTATGTATGTATGTATGTATGTATGTATGTATGTATGTATGTATGTATGTCTGTGTGTGTGTGTGTGTGTGTGTGTGTGTGTGTGTGTGTGTGTGTGTCGTAAAACGCTGCAGAAGCCCCTTGGAGAAATATTTAGAAATTATTGCCAAAACAATGAAGCAAGAAATATCGCCGAAATACAAGTAATACGTCATGTTCGATGTTGTTGCCAATAAACATATAAAACCTCGCAGAACTCGAGGAAATGCAGTCCTCGATAACTGGTCACTTGAACGTCATGTTGGGAAATATGTTAGTTAAGTCTGAAAGCCAATTGCATGATCCCGGAAAGACATTGTCTGTTTATTTGCAACAACCTGCTATACAGACACTATTATTAACACCAAAATAAGGATTGGTTGCTTGATGGACACCCTACAATTATAATATGTCTTATTCCTCTGATTCAGATACTATCCAATATCCATGAGGAGACACAATACAACATGCCATTATGAATATTGTAAATTGCATCTTCCTGCGTTCCTTGTTAGCCTTGATGACGGACCATGCCTTAATTGCGATACATGGGTAAAATCTCGTAATCATCTTTAACGAACACAAAAATCTGTTCGCGAGTATTATCGCACGCGTTGGTGAAGACAAACCTACTCAGCAAGTGTAGAACGTATTGTTGGAGAAAAGCCCGACCATGTTAGTGATATAGAAATCAATGAAATAATATCCAGGATTAAGGCGGTTTCAGTTGTTCTAATCCAAGAAAATACAAACTTTATTTAACAAATTAGACAATGAAAATCCAAAATCTTCCAGCATTCTGACTGAATCACCTCAATAAACTCGAGAAGAGATACAAAGATGTATATCAAAAGCATGTATACTTACATTTTAATCACTTGTCATATATGAGCTTCGAAAAACTGTAAGCAACCTCGCACAATGGCAGCATAGATGTTTATAAAAATGAATACGCGGGCTAAGCGGGTCGCAATAGCATAGGTGGATTATGATGAGGAAATATACTGTCGCAGTCGCATTTGTATAATTGCCACTGAGGTTGCCGTGCAAACACAACATATAAATTCTAGAGTTTGAGTTACATAAACGCCTTCAAGAAACTTCTGTCATGTATGGATCCCTCAATTATATCAACATTACAGCGCGCTGGCACATCGGTGGTTAGAAAGGAGATTGTTCATCATGCGCATTTGATTATGCAGCTTAACCGCGACAATAATGATTTGATTTAAATCACAAATCCGTGGATTTATTTTGATTCATATGTAATCTTAAATCGTAAAGATACCGATACCGTTCAAAAGTATATTCTCAAGATTTAGCTAGTAATCTTTATACGTTTGAGTGTTTCTGTGTGTGTGTGCGTGATTTTGATTTTTGGGATATCACGTCCTACACATATACATTGATGTCTCATCCAGTTACATTATCATGATACCAGGCCAGCCAGTCCTAAAACTAACCCCTTAATGCTGAGCGCCAAGCAAAGCCTTTAGTACCATTTGTATGATACCGCTCCCGTGGCTTAGTGGTTAAAGCGTCCCCCATGGAAGCGGAAGGTCGTGGGTTTGATGCCCGGTTGAGTCATACCAAAGACTTACAAAAATGGTACTTACAGCTGCCTCGCTTGGCGCTCAGCATTAAGAGATTAGTGTTAGGACTGGTCGGCCTGGTGTCAGGATAATGTGACTGGGTAGGACATCATGTTACATGTCTGCGGCATGATGCCACAGTGCTAGACATCACTATAAACTGCCTCAATGCAAACATCATAGCGATATGACTGATTTTTTTTAAAGCTACGTTGAAAATCCTATTCACACACACACACACACACACACACACACACACACACACACACACACACACCATTTCGTATGTGTCATTTGGTATGAAGCGGCCGGTGTTCGAATCCGCGACCTCCTGCATCCGCGGCTGACACACTAACACCAATGGTGTATCGGGATGGACTGACTCTTGGAAGTTCAGCTGCATATTTTTTGATCCAACTTTACCACAGTTAAAATTATATTAAAACGTTTGATCCAACTTTACCACAGTTAAAATTATATTAAAACGTCAAAGTATATTCCGCATCAAGTAGTGGTCAATGCAAAAGATGATGACATTTGATGTGTTGAATTAGTGTTCTTACCTGAAAATTAAAAACAGATCATCCTCGAAAATAATAACAGTACCTGGGGAACTTAGGTTTTTCTAATATTAAATTTATTGTACAAGTTACTGTTTGAGCGACTCATCCATGACTCAATTTATAATATGTTTGTTTTGAATAAAGATGGTTGCGTTAAAAACATACATACATACATACATACATACATACATACATACATACATACATACATACATACATACATACATACATACATACATACATACATACATACATACATACATACATACATACATACATACATACATACATACATACATGTCTGAAAACAGTGAATGTTTGATTTAGTAATACAATACAATGAAATTATCGTTGTTGTCAAGAAAGAAAGGGGAAATAACTTCGGATAGACACGAAAAGAAAATATAAAAGAAACACTGATACACGAATATAATGGTAACGAAAATGCAAATATCTTGGGATTAAGGTAATTCTATACATTTGTCAAATACATTTTGAACGAATTCTTGAGTTAGCTCTTCCTAACAATACTGGAAGTGTAACAGTTATAAATACTATATACATGTAACTGTCAAAATCAATTAATTTAATTAATTTAATTAATTAATCTAATGCTGCAAACAATATATAGAAGATATTTCCTTTTCCTACGTTAGTACCGGAAATATTTCAGCGTGTGGTACCAAACACGTGATATTGTAATGAGGTCAATCATTGTATACCACAAGATAGCATATCTGTGAATTAACGCAGGAACAAAAAAATTTCTTTTATGATATATTAGTCCTGTTCAATAATCAAAGTGTGAAAAACTTAACTAATTCTTTGGCATTACACTCCATCCGATTTTCGTAAATTATTCTCACATTGAGAGGTAGATCATACAAGCATATGTCACCAAAGAAAGCGGTAGGATTGGATTGATATAATCTATCGCAGTAAATTACATTTTCGTCATCTTGTTAACTATTTAATGTTATCTGAAATCAGTGTATGTTTCATTCTGTCAACATTTCAGTGGGTTAATCGTTGTCTAGAAAGTAAGGGGAACTAACTTCCGAGAGACGCGAACGGCGTCTTGTCAGATTTCTGTATGAAAGATTATTTTTCATGTCTCATATGAAAAGCCGTTTCTATTTATTTCTTGTAAGCTCACGAAGTACTCGTTTTTATTGCTGCAGGTACAACTTTTGTAGGCACGCGCAATGAAACGTCACATGTCATGATGGGAAATGTTATATTTTCACATGTGACTATAGAGGAATGAAAAAATATGAAAATTATTTCGCCAATAAGTCTCTAAATACCACACATGAGTATGTACTGTTTTTAAAAAACATTTTCTACACTCATGAACAATTACATTATTTATCCTAGTACAGGATCTGTCTAACTGAAAACAATAAATGTCTAACTGATCCTTTGCATAAATCGTCGACAAATCAATGACGCTGATATTCTCTTAAAGTCATAAATACGAATGGTCTCGTTCAACATGACTAATGCGTGTCTCTGTGACATAACGGATTTTGTTTTCATTCCAAAAATATTTCGCATTGAGTAAATTGGACTGTTTTCACACAATTACGAGATAGGAGGACATGACGTCAATCTTGCACATTATGGCCCATGCATGTTCAGTGCAAATAACAACATCAAATAATGGATATTTCATAACATTTCTAACTAAGGATAAATAAAGAAAAGTTTGCTAAACCGCCCATATGTATTATCGACAATGATAGTGATAAGAATCAGTCAAGGTCTACAGAAGTTTTAAAAATTAAAACAACCTAAATATCAGGATACACGAGATAAATCATTTATAAATGTACGGTTGAGATAACGAACATTCCCGTGTTCTATTTTTTTATTCCATGGCTAGGTCGTCCTTCTAGTTTAACTAGCACGTATTACACATATGTGTGTTCCAACTGCGATATTGAGTAGTGACGAGAAAATTTGGACACTTGAAAATTGATCACATGTATAGTCCCATCCAGTATATGTACAAAAAAACAAACGAAACCACGAAATTAGTAATAGACAAAAATATATTCATGTGAGAAAAACAATCTATATTACAATGAGATAGAAAGATGATGTAGATAATCTTGTTTAAAACAAGAAACAAAAAAGAAAGAAACAAACAAAATTAAACAATAAACAACCATAAATATAAGCACTGTCTTACCTAAACGTGAAGAAAACGAAATGTTGATGACTTTGACAGTTACGATAAATTTGAGTGTGATCACATAAGCAGCCGAAAATAATTTGCTGCATTTACGTTATCTTGGCACATTATGCAACATTCCAACAAACGACAAACAAAAAAAAAACAGAAAAAAAAGAAAGAGAAATAAATAAACCTGGCGTGGGGATAATGCTATACGAGAGGGACTTTTAAAATCTTGGGGGAAAAAGAGAGAACTGATCATATCAAATCGGGAAGAAAATTAATCATATAGCAAATGAGTTAGACACACTCTCTCGTGTGATACCATGTATATTTTTAGATCGGAGGGGGAGATGAAGGCTATTTACATAGATACCTCGTTCACTGAATTACCCTCCATATTGTTTTTAACAATGCCCTTTTCGTCACCTTACTCCACACTACCATTCATTTGGTATGTATCCCACCCAAGCATTATCGTCTGACTAACATTACGAGTCTGTCTTTCCGAAGATATACTGTCAACACGTATGATGGCATCGCCTTTGGAAGTTATTTCTTTATTCATCAAAGCTAGACATTGAGACGTAAACTTGGATTTAAAAATAAAAACAAAAAACCGAATTGATTTTTAATATATTTTTTGGATTAACACGACCTTGAAAGCACGGTTCACATGGGTACAATATAATCAGCAGTGTGCTGACGTGCCTTTAAAACTTAATACTTTTTTATACATCAGAACAGTATAAGTTCAACAGAAGTTATTTTTCCAGATTATTAAATGACAGATAGGATATGTCCTAAAATTACACTAGATTAATATGTACTATGTAGTCATGAGACTTTACTTAGCATTTGGAGTAACAATATATGACCCCATATTGAATTATTACTTGCAAATGCAGCCTTGTTAATTGGTCAGAACATTTCTGAGTAGGAGCTGGAGTCGAGCAAAGACTTTCTTGCGCATCCCTATACTAATGAAAAGTGTTTGCTTAGAATCAGAATTATACATTTCCTATCATATATATATATATATATATATATATATATATATATATATATATATATATATATGTGTGTGTGTGTGTGTGTGTGCGTGCGTGCGTGCGTGCGTGTGTGTATATTAGATAGATAGATAGATAGATAGATAGATAGATAGATAGATAGATAGATAGATAGATAGATAGATAGATAGATAGATAGATAGATAGATAGATTGTGTGTGGGTATAATATTAAAATTAAGAAACACGCACACGTTGTTGAACAAGAAATGCAATTATGTATTTTCATGTGTATCTCCAATATTATTTAATAACTATATGATTCGTGAGAGAGAGAGAGAGAGAGAGAGAGAGAGAGAGAGAAATGTAAAACAAATTGCTTGTGCATTCCACACAACCATTTATATCGTAAACATTTGCAAATTTAGTGCGTCTTTTAGATTTATGTCGTTACTACAACTACTATGAACACAACACTAGAGCTACGACTAGTGCTGCTGGTACTACTACTCCTGCTACAACAAATTTTGTTAGTACTGTTGCCACTGCTACTTCTACAACTACCACCAATACTATAAGCAATTTATGGGGCTATGTTAAATGTAGCAGTTTATAAAACTATTTCTTTTCTCGTAGTGGAAGAAAATTGAGATCCATTTTATACACAAACAAACAAGCACAGCATGAATAACGAGAAAAACGTACGGTTCAACATTTTTCAGTAAAGGATTTAGGTACAGTATAAAGAACGAGAGAGAGAGAGAGAGAGAGAGAGAGAGAGAGAGAGAGAGAGAGAGAGAGAGAGAGAGAGTTTTGACAATGGGTTTACTAACAGCACCATGACTCCCGACTTCTAGTCATATTTCGCCGAGCAAACCCTTTCATCTTCTGAAAAAGACCTTTGATAATGGAATGAAAAGACTATGATAAATAGATGTATTTTTAAGTGTACAGATTTCAATTGATAATATTGATCGATTATGGCTGGGACTATGTATGCGAAGCTAGATCACTTGCGTTAACGACGGTGAGTATAAATTTTAGTTTTCTATCGCCTATACTCATTTAATGGCCTTTCAAATATTTTCATGGACGGAACTATCAAATCATGTACATAAATGTTTCAGTATTTCAGTTAAAGAAGGGCAATATTTTCATGGGACATGTGTATTATCATAAAAGATTTCATGTTGTTTCTAACAGTAAGTCGCTTTTAGGTGGGATAGAGTTCTACTCAACAAAGGTTCCGTAATAAATATAAGACTTGACATAGCGTGTATTCTAACCTTGAAAAACTTTATGTTTTTGCTGCCACCTGCCCATTCTGGATGTTAAACAGTTTTCCTTTTGTCTATTCCATGTGTTAGTCGTCACTTGTGTCTTGTTTTTCTTTTGTAACAGAAAAACAGGTACACTGGGTAAATATTTTCCTCAGTTAAAGAGAAAGCTTAGTTGTGGAGTTCTAGCTTGTTTGTACAGCATAATTCCAAACGTTAATTTAGGTTACTTTGAATTCCTCTGGATTATATTCATTCAGTAAAGTTATCCTTTAAGCGAAGGAGTTGCTGTTGAGTATAGGTAAATAAGCATAATGTTTTCATTAACTTTCATTTTTTATCACTTTCTTTTCTCTCTGCCAATTATATTTTTCAAATTCATCCATCTATCCAGCTTTGCAACATTCAATCTTGTTTCTTTCTTCGCTTTTTTCTGATCAGTTTAAAGACAAACATGTGTCAATTTTTATATTTTAACAGTATTTGATTGAATAGGGAAGAAACTTAAGATTAATTATGAAATTATGGCTTAACAATTTTATGTTAATGCATATGTTTGTAACTGAATATAAATGTATATCTTTGTAAGTGTATATCAATGTATATCTTTGTAAGTGTATATCAATGTATATCTTTATAAGTGTATATCAATGTATATCTTTGTAAGTGTATATCAATGTATATCTTTGTAAGTGTATATTAATATATATCTTTGTAAGTGTATATCAATGCATATCTTTGTAAGTGTATATCAATGTATATCTTTGTAAGTGTATATTAATATATATCTTTGTATGCCAATGCATATCTAGGCATATATTCGTAGTTGTATGTTAATGCATGTATATACACATTCTTTAATATTAGTTTGCCTAGTCACCTAAACACAGCTAACTGTACATATTGATCGATAACTTATGTTCGAAAATCAACCAGTAAATGGACATAGGAAATAATCTTAACAATGAAAGAAAACGTGGTATCTAATTGATAATACCTGTTCTTGCAGTCAACTATTATGAATGCTTTAATGCGTACACAGTGAAAATAAATCTCCAATACAATATTTACTTGGGAGGTTGGGGTCGGAGTTATTTCATAAAAAGATATTTAAGTGCAGCTAGAGTTGTAAAGTGTAATTAATTATACCGCTAACATAAAGGTAGAAGTAGAGCATATTTGTATAAAGTTTTTAAGCATTTTAGTCGGGTTTAAATACAGTATGATTTGCAGAGTTGTACAGTACTATGCCCCATCACCCCCTTCAACAGCTCCCAAACCCCGGTAAGCATGGACCATTCATGGAAAGATAGGAACTTCTTATTATATATACATACATACATACATACATATACACACACATACATACACATATATATATATATATATATATATATATATATATATATATATATATATATATATATATATATATATATATATATATATATATATATATATATATATATCGATCCACATCGATCCACACCGATGTGTAGTTAGTGACCTCTGGTGGCGAATGAGAATAGTCTAAGCGAGAAAAAAGGACAGACAATTCCTTCCTAAGACAATCTAAATAAAACATCGGAAAACTGTTGTTTTTGGTGTTAATGATGTTGTGAGACTTACCTTCTGTCGTCCGGCCCACTGTCAAGAACTATGTAACCTGCTAAATGGTCTAGTGAAAACGAATTATCACATTCGTTTTGTATTAGGTACGTACTATGTAAAGGTTTGGCTTCCGCCGCTAGGGTCAATGAGAAATGTCAAAGGTAAAATAAAATCAATTGTAGTGACTTTTCGTATGTTTAGTGCTGTGTAATAAGTGTGCAGATTTACGATTGGCAGCTATCAGAATTGCTTTGGTCTCAATTTGTGGCATCTATTGAATGCCCTAATGCACTAATTTTTCTTTACAGAATCCACAGAAATGAGGGCACTTGCACGTATCGCTGGCATTGGCCGACTGGTCGTAGTGTTACTTAACATTATATTCCTCGTAAGTACCTTTTCAGCCATCATTTTACTCGGAATAAACTCTGGCCTTTCTTCTATTTCTTGAAGAAAGGGACAAACACTTCCCGGTATTACTGCATCAATCGGTTCAGTATTTTGGTTCTTTCGCCGCACATTTTTTCACAAACAGAAACCGCAATCTCGTCGACCACATCGGTTTTTTCTATGATTGGATTGATTGTATGGTTGATCGAGAAGTTGCGAATGAAAAAACAGTTCAATGCATGAGCAACTTCTTGGTAAATCCTTGTTTCGTAACTAGCCAAGGTGGCCCGAAAGATGCTATAGGATTTGCCAAAGCACGTCACACATTATCATAGCTTTCCTAACAATGACTTTCAGTTTGGATGCACGAAAAAAAATAAGCTGCCTCGATAATAACATGACGCCATATTTATATTGCATATGCGATCATGACTAGTTTGCATCAACATGAATTTTGCTAGAAAAGTCACGAGATGTTTCGAATTCATTTTATAATCGTCTTTATTCTAGATATGAACCAATGATAACTACAGGTATGTTCATTTGAAAAACTGGTTTACTGGCTATAGCAACTTTAACTTAAGTGATCAATGCTATCTAGAAACGGCGCTACATGTTGTGTTACAAAAACCATCACACAATTATTTTAATCATATTTATGTCCCAGCTGTATTTAACAGATTCTAGACTTTGTCAGCGATTAAATATCACGACAGGAAATGCGAATAACCAAAGTTTCATCGACAGCAATTTATGACCAAACCCTTTTGTTAACTGTAAGGTCTCAATAGCGTCTCTGACTAATTAATAAAACGCTGTTGCTATGTATATTTCATTTGTATTGTGTGCTGGCTTTTGTACATGATTATGTGCGATATATATTTAATTTGCATTGTGTGATTGACCTTTATCCATAAATGAGGATATGAGTGTATACCTACATGTTTAATGTCATGTAGGATAAGCATGTTTACTAGGCTTGAGATCTAGATACAACCTTAATTTTGGCCTTAAAATTTCCATGCAAACAATTATTTACAGTTTGATGGAAATTTACATTAAGATGACCCTCATCCTGGTCCTCAAACTGTGTCTTGGGTTTTTATTTCAGAATATTAGAATTCCATATCTTTACATCAGTTTTACAGGAATACATTTGTGTTGTGTTCAGCGAAGAAGATTTAATTAATTTGTTTAAATAATTTATTGGAATTACCAAGTGGTCATTGGTTTAATAATAATCACTATTTTGGCATTATGGCGAATTAATTCAAGGACATTTTTTGATTATATCATTGTGATATATCAAGACTGGTAGCACATCAACACCATTCCAGACTATTGGAATTTATCTTCAGAACACCAATACAGATCATCGGGAATACTTTATACTTTTCGACTTGTTAAAGAACTTTTATAATTATTTGAGACAATTCACAATAATGTAAGCTCCTATTACATTTTCAGTTTTATTGTAGGTAAATAAACTATATGATAAATGTTATAAAATGTGTTTGTTTCCCTCTTCTATTATGTTTTGTTTAAAACCATATTCATCATAATCATCATCATCGTCGTCGTTGTCATCGTCGTCAGTCTCTTGACCTAGTGTGGTCGTTGAGGCATTGTGCTGCTGAACATCTGACCAGTTCCATCCACTCATCTCAATCATGTGCCAATACCTATGTCTCCACAAAATGTTTCGTGGTCCATTATTTGATGTTGTCAGTCCGCTTTTATCTCTGTCTACCTCTCCTTCTGGCACCCTGGACACTGCCCTGCAGTACCATTGTGGATAGACTGTTGGCTATAGCGACATGGCCATACCATATCAGCTTTCTCTTTTTGAGAGTGGTGAGGATGTGTGCATAATGGCTTACTTTGTGCCTGATGGTGTTACGCACTTCTTCTTTTGTGATCTGGTCCATGTATCAGATGCCAAGGATGGTTCTGTAGCATTTCATTTCAAGTGCCTGGGTTATTCGTTGTAATTCTGCTGTCATGGTCCAGGTCTCACATGAATACAGAAATATTGAGATGACTAGTGCTCTCAGACAGTTTTCTCAGAAAGATTAAGATGAATAGTTTTCAGATAGATATTCTAGTATCTCCAGATGGATCTTAGCTTTGACATAGCTGCCGTTGTTTGTGCTTTTCGTGACTTAAGTTCTGCTCTTGATCTCTTTTCGGTGATTTTGGAACCAATATATTTGAACCGACTTACTGCTTTCAGTTCCTGTTCTCTGATTTTAATCTTGGTTGAGATTTTTTTGGCCATTATTTGTCATCAGCTTTGTTGTCTAAGCGCTTATCTTCATTTCAAATCTGGACGATGTTTCATCCAGATTCTTCACAAAGGTGGCAAGCTCGTCTTCACTGCCTGCCAGACCATCAATGTCGTCTGCAAAATCTATGAACACAAGATATATGTCTTGTTAATGTTGCGAGTCCTTTTCACACGGAACCCTAAGATTGAATATTTGTTTTGATGTGCTTCTTCCACTCCGGAAATCTGCCTGTTCTTCAGGGATTATTTCTTCTGCTTGTGGGTTCAGTCTGTTCAAAATGATCTTCAGCATCACCTTACTAGCATGGCTGACCAAACTAATAGTTCTGTAATTTTGACAGATCTGGAGATTACCTTTTTGGGGGAGTGTGATAATCAGTGACTGGGTCTACTGTCTTGGTTATTCGATTGTCTGTCAGATCTAGTTGCAGATTTTTGTTAATAGCTATATCATTGATTCCCCACCATTCTTGATAAGTTTAGCTGTGATGTTGACTGCTCCAGCTGTCTTCTCATTCTTCAGTGCTCTTGTTGCTGACTCCACCTCTTTTTTGAGAATTGGGAAATCATCATCATTTGTGGTGTTTCGAACTTTAAGCACCTCTGGGTCTACTGTAGAGGGATGGCTGTAGAGTTCTTTACAATACTCAGTCCATCTTTCTGCAATGTCACTTGCTTCTGCGAGGCATTTTCCATATTCGTCTTTAAGATCATATTCTCGTAAAAAATGAAATGTTGAATTTGGGTTAAAAATTATTGTCTTTTAGTAATCATTTAGATATGGAATATATACTTTATATGGAATATGGGTGACCTTTTGTCATCAAGATTTCACCATTTTTAATTACCTCAGACTTCAAAGAACTTCTTTATTATTATGCTGGTCAGAAGAGTCGTTTTACGTAATTCTTTTTTCACCTAAGCTGCTTCTTAATTTGCGGTTAATACTCCCATGCTCCCACCTTAATTAGTACGATTTATGTCCCAGTCATCATTATAATTCTAAGTTCTTTGGCCAGAGCATTTAAATCGGTTACTTTTACTTTTTCCTTCGTGTTCAACACGAGAGTTCCATGGAACAACCAAAGTCAATATGGTACGAAGAATCCGTTGCTATCACAGTTAATAGCAACGAACTGGCAGGCAATAGCGTATACTCAACAGGTGTTTGTGCAGTTTGGGGCCGGTATCGTGTTTGACTCATACAAACCACTGGATTCAGTGGTGTGCCTGAAATTTGCTATTACGACGACACCATGCACTGACTGTTCCACCATTTCAACATTAACTATACTAATCATAACACTCTCGATCCTCAACTTGTCCAACAATATCATATAATGCATCATGTGAATGCTGAAATCCCATATGACTTTATTCAAATTGGAGAGACGTCTTGCTTTCACCTTGTTGACCGTGATACCATAAGCACTTGGTCTTGTGCTTCCATAGTATATTATATTATGTTGTGGTGTGTTGTGTTATGAATGTCATGTCATGTCATGTCATGTCATGTCATGTCATGTCATGTCATGTCATGTCATGTCATATCATATCATATCATATCATATCATATCATATTGTGATGTCATGTCATGTCATGTCATGTGTCATGTCATGTCATGTGTCATGTCATGTGTCATGTCATGTCATGTCATGTCATGTCATGTCATATCATATCATATCATATCATATCATATCATATCATATCATATCATATCATATCATATCATATCATATCATATTATATTATATTATATTATATTATTAACAGGCAGCAGGGTTCGGATTCTTCATCACTGGAGTAGTGATTCGATTTGGATCGGGATCGTACAAAACCGAACTTAAACCGATAGAGGACAGCATTGAGACATCACTCATGAAAGCGGGATTCGGTTCAAAAGATATCAACGTTGACCTCGGACCCATACTACAGCCAGTGGCTCTGATTTTAATCGGATTCGGAGCATTAATAATTGTAATGTGCTTTCTCGGGTGCTGTGGATCGTGCCATAAGATTCACACCTTGCTAATTGTGGTAGGAACCATTGTAGCAAATTTTACCACCACCAGACCATCATTACACCATCATTGCAACCACCAAAACATCAGACACAATCAAACATAAAGATAAATTTAGGAAGACAAATAAAACTACCACCACTGCCACGCTCTCTTCCATGTTTCATGTTGTGTGCGTTTGTGTACTAACCATCTCATTAGTATAATGTCGTAAGATTCAAAGAAATAAGACCACTGCTTCATTTTAACAATAAGGACAACAGTTATGACTACTAACAACGAAGTAGTTGACAACTTTGGTCTATATTTTCACATAAGGAAATTAGGTGATTTTCTCTCTCATTAAACTAGTGTTTCCTGGGCATAAATTATATGATCTGGGAGAATGATACGAAATGAACTTCAAACAATTTTATCCTACTTCAGGCCTTTTTACCGCCTGGCAAAAGGACCAAAATGTTAATAGCAATTTTAGAATAATGTAATTATGACTTTTTTTTAAATATTAGAAGATTTAAAATCGAGAGCTTGCATTGTTTTTTAAAGACAAATATAAATGAATAAATTCTGACAAATTATGTCACTTCGAACAGAAAAAATAAGTTGCATCGTGTCAGAGCCATTTAAAGGTTTGAATTTTGGATTTTCCAAATTAAGGAAAAATATAAGAGCTCGTGCTCACAACATTGCGGAATACAGACCTTTGACAAAAACTAATTTAGCTGAGAGATTTACGTAAATATGTATCTAGACATTGGACAATTTGTGGCTTACCACTCAAAGGTACCTCGCCCCAAGGTCAAAGTCACAGACAGTTTCAAAGGTCAACAATGGGATTGTGGGATTTTAATGAAACTTAGCACACACGTGTGTCATGTACCGAGCTCTGGTAAGTCTATACAAGATTAAATTAGAGATGCAGCTCAAAAGTCAAATTCGGATATTCGTGTTTGCTCTTCTTTTTCTTGTTGCAATTATATCTCGGCCAGAACAACCAATTGCATGACAAATTCCCTTGATTGAACAATAAGATTTTTCAATTAAATACCTTTGGGTAGGAGCATTCGTGTGCAATAGACAAGTTTCCAGTTATGTTTTGAACGTAATTTGCTGGTTTTGACAAAAATAAAAGTGATGTTTAATTTTTATTTTTATTTCCAAATATAGATCTTTTTTATAACAATAGGTCGGACGTATGAACCTTCGAGAAAAATGAAGCTTCGGAAGATCGAACAGTTACTATCAGTGTTGGATAAATATTTGTTCGTTTACGTTTTGATCAGCACAGTTTGATTAAATATTGAAAATAATGTATACGGTGACGGTTGACCTAAATCATACCTAGTTCACATAGCCTTAATAGTTTTCTTCTCAATATGTACCGCCAGCCATCATTGGGGTCAAGATTTGTAAAGTATTGTTAACAGGAAGGGTTCTTATCACGGCAGTGGCCAGTATTGATGAATAGGTCAGCACATTCACACAAAGACCGAACAAATAAATTGTGTATACCGTTCGCAGGGACCTTTGAATGAGGGTAACTTTAGTTTTATAACTCACGTGGGTAATTTAACAAAACTCATCCGTCATCCATTGGTTGGTAGTAAAGACATAAATTATGACATCTTGTTAAAATCAATACAACTCCGGACATCTTCAACTTTTATTAAGTATATTGATGATTGTACTTTATAATACTTTATGCAAAAATGTGTATAATCTATTTGACAACCGCCATCAGACACATATTTGCTTGTAGAGGGTTGTGTGAAGTCAAACGCCTCTTTAGAAATGTCGGTGAAAGGCTCAATCGAATCCTTGATTCAGTTGGGCGATAACGTCAAAAACACTACCGCGCACCTGTTCGAGTTTCGAAGAAACAATATAAATGCACCGCGTGTAGCACTGATAGCAATACTATCATCCAACTAGCCACGTGTAATAGGAAATAGGAAGGACGCCACCAATAAGGCCTCAGTCACCTCCCATCTTTCCTGCAACAGACACACAATGAAACCTGCCTTAGTGCTAAACGGCACTTCAACACAATAGTCAAATGTTTATTAGGTCAACAGTTACAAGTTATGTTTTCTTAATCCCAGTAAAGGATTCGACCTCTGTGCAACGGTCACATGTCCAAAACGGAGACATTTTGAGTGTCGTTCAAAGATAGTGTTCATCATGTTAGCAATCTCCAACGTCAGCACCAACCTTGGACAGTGCGAAATGCACAATATTCAATCAACATCTCAACATACAGACGTTCCGAAATGTGGAGACTAGATTGGAGTTGCTATTGCAACATTGAGTTTCATCATCTCGCGAGTGATTAAGATCACATTTATTCCTACAGAAATTACAGCCATTTCAAAACTTTGAATTACAGTGAAGTCTCTTTAAAGACAACAAATCATCTTTTATGATTCTTCTTCCTCTCTGAAAGTCTTGCAAAACCTTAGATCTGATATCCGCTTAATAGTCCATACAGTTAAGATTATGCAAGATTTACTCATAACATCTAGTAATGGCAATGTTGGGCATACCAGGATACATAAAGAAGCCAACACTACCATACAGTCAACCGTTTTCAAATCAAACATTCCAGACACTGACTTCAAATATTATATAAATCAGCATGTTCGTGGTATTTAGCAAAATAGTGAATGGAAACACTATAAACTTAAGAATATGAAATTCACAATTGGAGAATGGCATCTCTCGTATAGAACCAAAGATGAAGTGGTACTGTGTAGATCGCATATCGGGCTGGAATGCACAACACACGCACAATATGGATGGGCGAATTTCTTTACGATGTCTGCAATGTGGCAGTTTATAGTGATGTCTAGCACTGGGGCATTGTGCCGCAGACATGTATAGCATGATGTCCCACCCAGTCACATTATCCTAACACCAGGCCGACCAGTCCTAACACTAACCTCTTAATGCTGGGCACCTAGCGAGGCAACAACAAGTACCATTTGTATAAGTCCTTGTTGTGACTGGGCCAGGTTTCGAACCAGAGACCTCCCTCATACTACGCATGTGCTCTAATCACTTAGGCCACCTTAACGGTCTCTTGCACTTCAGAAGGTGTGCGGCTTGTGTACACAATTTAGGCCACATATATAAAGGATTATTTCTTTCTTACCTTTATTATTCATTGTATATACCTATATGTTTAGTTTTTATATTTGCATTTCATGTGACAATTTACTGAGAGAGAGAGAGAGAGAGAGAGAGAGAGAGAGAGAGAGAGAGAGAGAGAGAGAGAGAGAGAGAGAGAGAAACTCCCACTAGAGACAGGCTACAATCGTCTGCATAAACTTCACTCTGAGAGTTAGTACTTCAAAATTCTGTGAACAGTGTCTGGGCTATCTATCTTCTACGGTAGAAAACATCGAACATCTGTTATTTACCATCATCAATAGAGAAAAACTAGACACCGTGACGTCAGTATCACGATAATGAAAACGATGAAAAAGAAATGTTGTTTATGATTATAGTAAGTTATATACCATGAAAAATGAATCGAAGATCTTGTATATATACACATACATACATACATACATACATACATACATACATACATACATACGTACGTACGTACGTACGTACGTACGTACGTACGTACGTGTGTGTGTATACACATCTTATTTATTTTAAACGTATACCTCTTCCTTCAAGTAGAAAATGTAGATTTGTTTTCTGATAAACGGTCACCGCTCAAATATTGCTGTCACTTATATCTGCCAATATAAGATTTACAAATATCAGTTTGAAAAAAATGAAAAAAAAAACAACAAAAAACTATGTTAAGTCTAAAGTACGTAGCGAACTACTTTTCTTGTCTAATTAGGAAAGAATATCAAGTTGACAATCTATGTAATTATTCTTCAATTTTTTTGCAGTACGCGGTGGCTGTAATAATACTTCTGCTAGAGGAGATAACTTTGCTTATAATTTTGTTCGGAGTGCCATCAGTAGTAAGTATTACCTCCCTTAAATATTGTTGCAAAGCAATATGGCTATGCAATATACAAACTTAAGTTATTATTATTATTATTATTATTATTATTATTATTATTATTACAAATATTTAATATTGACGGTAATTGTTGTCTTCTTTGTTGTACGACATCACATCTAATTTGAGGAAGTCTGTATATTAACATTTATTCAGAGACAATGTTAAATAAAAAGTGCTATTTTGCAAATTAAATTGTACTGTACCCTGTGATTCTATTAGTTTTAAAGATATATTTAATTAGAGCACTAATTTTAAATAGTTAATACATTTTCCCATTTTAATTCGTACTGAAGAAGTTTCAAACTAAATATTCTTGCCATTTTTATACTCTTTGTAAAAGCTGAAAATGACAAAATTGTACTTCGATAAAGATTTTTTTTATGAAAAATAACTAATAACGTTGATATTGTATTATCCGGATACATCAATATTTCCAGCATCAATTACTCCACTACACTGAGTTATTCATTAACATGCTCACCCCCAAAATACATTGCATTTTCACAAACATACTTTACCCGGCAATACTCGACATTATGTAATGAGATACTCAGCCTGTCAATATTCGACATTATTCAGTGAGATACTCACCCCGGCAATACTCGTCATTATTCAGTGAGATACTCACCCCGGCAATACTCGTCATTATTCAATGACATTCTCAATCCAGCAATACTTGGCATTAGTCAATGACATGCTCGATTCCGCAATATTCGGTATTATTCGATGGCATGCTCGATTTCGCAATATTCTGCATTATTCAGCAGCATAATCAATCTTGCAGTACTTGGCAATATTTTTATAACATTCTACTAAAAACTGAGAAATACAAATTAATACTCCCGAAAATATTTCCGTAAAGTATAAGTAAACACTTTAAATACGTAGTACTAGTGATTATTCAATAATATGATCAGTCTTTAGGTACTTGGATTTATTTTGTTTTTAAAAATGTGCCGTGTTTTTCATAATTTTTTACTAACATTCTCACAATACTAGTACTTATGCAGTGACATGCTAAGCGGTCAATGTCAGATCTTCATGTATTACGCTGAAGATGTGAATTTAATCATCCCGTAGCCCCTTGTTAAAACCGTCAAGATTACACAATCGAAAAATCAGAGAAAATAAATGGATCCGTGGCACCTGATGCTTTCAAAGTACCTTCGTGCATGTGTTTATATTGTAATATTTCAAAACTTGTTTAATATTTGTATAGATCCAAAATCCTCTGAGGACCATCCTGAAAGCGGACGTTCGGTCTAATTACAAAGGGCTTAATGGCACGGATAACTTATCCATGGCATGGAACGTTGTGATGCAAAAGGTCTCTCTCTCTCTCTCTCTCTCTCTCTCTCTCTCTCTCTCTCTCTCTCTCTCTCTCTCTCACACACACAAAATATCCCGCCCTTTAATAGCTTGATATTTCTTTTAGCTTTGATTTGGAGAAACATGAACTAATTACATCCATTATAACAAGTTTTTTTTTGTATCTGGCGGTATGTCCTGGTTTTAATTGTTTAGCCACACTCTGCGAAATTAACAATTAAATGGTCAATCCGTAATTTATTAGCCTGTATGCCAAGTGAGCTTTTAGCTCGTTCAGGCTTTGGTCAGCATAGTTTGACTGAATGCTAGAAACAATGAATACAATGACAGTTGACCTAAATCAAGCCTCGTTTCGATAATCTTCGGAGCTTTTACCTATATGCAGCGCCGGATTAAGCACCGTGGAGGCCCATAGGCAGTCAAACTTTTGGGGCCCCAGACCCACGGTCACGGTCTCATGGGGGCCCCTGATGGGGCCCATAAAAGTCGCGGGGCCCATAGGCAGTTGCCTACTCTGCCTAATGGGTAATCCTTGACTGCCTATATGCTGCACTGCATAGACTCCAGTCACAAGTTTTTGGTTTTCAGGAGGGAAGGGTAATGACTCCATCGTCATGCCGATCTCATTCTGGTCTCCAACTAACCAAAATACTTTTTTTCGAATGAATTTTCATTATAACACAAGTTAATGTCGAAAGCATTTTGACTAACAGGGAAAACATATAAGTATTAGTTATTGTTGTTTTGGTATTAATCTAGAAGTCGTTGATGAAATAGCCCCATAGTCTAATACCATCTTCAAACTATTAACAACCTTCCGTGAACTTCATTTAACTGCTCATAAGTTAATTTGTTCATGTATGCATACTCACACACGAACGCGAGCGCTCACACACAAACATACACACGCACGCACATCAGTGGTTCCAGAAGACCATCGGATCCGGCGGTTGGGATAGGAAAAGATGGCATTACTCAAAGTGTGGCAAAAATAGTGCGTCGTCGGCATGAGTTGTTTTCATCAGATATGTGGACACAAATACGTTGGTGGCAATGATTTTTGCTATGTAGTGATATCGCTTTACTTGATTGATTACCAAAGTCTCCAACACTTTAATCTGGCGGTTAACACTTTTCTATTACAGAATAGCCATTGGTACCTGCTCATAATACATTCAATGTACATCCTAAACTTATGTATTTACAGAGCAAGTGTTGTGGAATCGACAGTTACGATGACTTCACAGGAGCCACGGGTTGGGTGGTGAACTACAGTTATGTCGGCAGCGGTTACATATTGAAAACTCCACTGGCATGCTGCAGGACACTTCCTTCCGGCACTGATTTTTCGTGCGCCGACAACAAGACTGCCACGGATACCAACAACTATATGAATACGGTATTTTCTTTTCAGTTATTGCCTTTCCTGAAAGATTTGTAAATATGCTTAAGTCACGTCAAGTCAGAAATTATATTCATTGCTGCAAAATATTAATATTGGAATTACGTTTAATCTTTGCAATAATTTCTTATTCGCTCATTTTGAACGTAATTTTTGTACGTTTGCATTAGATGGGGAAAAGTCGATAGTAAGAAATATAGAGAGGATAAGAAATGAAAGATAATGAAATGGAAGGATGGTGGGTGGGAGGGAGGGAAGATGAGATGGAGGGAACGAAATTAACGAAATATATGGAAGCGTGTATGCATTGGTTGATTATTGTATAACACAAATGATCTATTGACTAGGCTTCAACTACGTGCAACATAATCACTTCTATAAAAGCTACTGTTTTCTGTGTAGCTTCGTTTTTACAAATATTACCCAAGAGCCTTTTCAGGCAATAGAGATTAACAATGGATTTTACCAGACCCTCATATAGCAAAGATCTCAGGAATTCACGTGAGAGGTCATGTTAATCGAGATCATCTAGGTATATGCATCCAAGTCTTAAGTTAAGGAGCTCTGACACAGCAATATTTACATTATTAGCTACGTATCTCTTACTTAATGAAATTTGTCAGCGGTCGACTAAGATTATTTGTCAGCGGTCGACTAAGATTATTTGTCAGCGGTCGACTAAGATTAGTTATTAGCAGTCGACTAAGATTATTTGTCAGCGGTCGACTAATGAAATTTGTCAGCGGTCGACTAAGATGTTAATATGTGCTTTTTCGCCAGTTGTCGATAGGTCAGTTTAGGAATTAATAAACATGCCCTTTAAAAGTGAAATTTCAGCCGGTCCTCTTGAAAAACCTTCACATATATGAATCGTTTATATTTTCTTTTAATTTAGGGTTGTTTTAAGGCGGTTTGGGCTATTCTCTTTGGAAACGTGGGTCTGTATGCCGGAGTGTTTGCTGCTTTAGCTATTATACAGGTATTTTTATTGCACAAAGGGACATAATAATAATAATAATAATAATAATAATAATAATAATAATAATAATAATAATAATAATAATAATAATCATAATAATAATAATCATAATCATAATAATTTTGTCTTTACACGTGCATTACGGTTTTCTATTTGGTATAATGTGGCTTCAGGTACGCAAGTTGTTAAGTATATTTGATTTAATTTATATTTATTTTAAATTAATTGTCTGTTGGTCAGTTTTAAATTTTATCCTGTTATCAGATAATTTTTATTTACCTGATTTGGAAACGTTTTTGGAAAATCAGTTTGACTAGACTCATTTTGTAAACACATAAGGCTGACCTAGATCCTAACCTTAATTCAAAATTAGTAACAGCCATGTAAACAAATTATTGTTTTTATTTAATTTTATTGTTGGATTCATAAGAGTGGGATCGAGGACGTAGAAATACGTGACCTTAGACTATAAAATAGATTTTACCTTGATTAAACAATCACCAGTGAAGTAAACTACATGTTATAAACTTTTTATTCTTAGAGTACAATGATTGGTTTTTGTCAGGGTCATGGTAGCAGTACATAATGTAAACATGATCACGTGACCCTCGTACGGGTACCATTTTTGTGTCTCAAATTACTGTATAACCTTTGTTTTAGAGAAATATTTTCAGTTTGGGCTTTTAACACTTGATGACAATTTCTTCAGTTGTGACCAGTTTTCAAATTTTATTCAATTTTCGTCAGATTCTTTGGATTTTAAAAGATTAATTCGTTTCTCGGGAAATGTTTGGGTTCTCATACAGAATTCTTGGACAAAGACATTTCTTAAAACTTTTATTCGGATTTCCAACATCGGAGTGTTATTCCTTGGTTTTCAAGGAACTGAAGACAACAACACGGTACATGATGCAGAAAAAACCATCGCCTTCTTCTTGGATTTTTTTCATAACTCAAATTTTAATTTATTACAACATTTTATTAATAGGACCTTTACAACTTATTTCGTGGATTATTATAGGATTATGTTTAGATTTGATTCTTAAAACCGTAAACTCTTTTTTGTCCCCATTTTTCCATTGTTTTTGCCGAGAAATTAGTTTTGGGTTCAATTTTACAAAGCTATTGTTTTTAATCTTTATATGTTACTATTTATTAGAGCCAAGAAACGTAACAATATATATTTAGTTTAATGATGAATTCAGCTTCATATGCTTACTTTTGTAATTTGAAGTTTGGCTTTGTTTCTTAATTTAAAAAAAAAAGCTAAATGTCGTCCATTTTATGTAACTAAACCGGATATTCGTTTAAACGCCAACGTTTTACATGCAGACCTATCAAAAACAGAATGCCAGTAATTTATTTTCTTATTCTGCTTCTTGTCAATCAAATTACACCGCACTCTATGTGAGGTAATTTCGAGCAAAAAGATTTATAAATACAAAAGCAATACATTTAGTCCCCGTTTGTCTGTTGTCGACATTTTAACATGAATTAAATCAGAGAAATTAAAAGTAACTGTATGAGTGGTCACATTTTACATCCTCAATAATCCTCATCATCACCGCTTTAGTCGTCCTCTTCCTAGTCACCATCACCGCCCTACCACTGCAACCATCGTTTCTTGGTCATGACCGTCGTCATCGTAATCACCATTCTTGTTTCCTTTCATTAATGTCGTATTGATGTATGACTATACTTCCAGATTGCCCTGGTTGTTTTCTCCTTCACTGTCTTTTGTTGGGAGCGCAGTAACAAAATCGATCCCGCTATGGAAGAGACTGACAAAGTTAATGTCGCAATGGAAGAGACCAACGGAGTCGATATCACAAAGGAAAAGATCGACAAAGTCAATGTAGCGTTGAAAGAGGCCAACGAAGACGATATATCTATGGAAAAGACCGACGAAGTCTATATCGCATCGGAAGAGACTGGTAAATTCGATATTTCATTAGAAGAGACCGACAAAGTTGATATCGCAAAGAAAAAGACCGGTAAAACAGATTTATCAATTGAAAAGATCGACAAAGTCGATATCGAATTGGAAGAGACCAACAAAGTCAATATCTCAATGGAAAAACCAGACAAAGACGAGGTAGCGTCGAAAGAGACCAACAAAGTCGATATGTCTATGGAAAAGACCGACGAAGTCTATATCGCAACGGAAGAGACTGGCAAAGTCGATATCTCAAAAGAAGGGACCGACAAAGTCGATATCGTTAAGGAAAAGATCGACAAAGTCGATGTAGCGTTGAAAGAGACCAACAAAGTCGATATCTCCATGGAAAAGACTGACGAAGTTGATATCGCATCGGAAGAGACCGGCAAGGTCGATATCTCAAAAGAAGAGACCGACAAAGTCAATATCGCAGGAAAAGAGGCCGGCAAAGTTGATATATCGATGGAAAAGATCGACAAAGTCGATATCGAATTGGAAGAGACCAACAAAGTCAATATCTCAATGGAAAAAACCGACAAAGACGAGGTAGCGTCGAAAGAGACCAACAAAGTCGATATGTCTATGGAAAAGACCGACGAAGTCTTTATCGCAACGGAAGAGACTGGCAAAGTCGATATCTCAAAAGAAGGGACCAACAAAGTCGATATCGTTAAGGAAAAGATCGACAAAGTCGATGTAGCGTTGAAAGAGACCAACAAAGTCGATATCTCTATGGAAAAGACCGACGAAGTCGATATCGCATCGGAAGAGACCGGCAAAGTCGATATCTCAAAAGAAGAGACCGACAAAGTCAATATCGCAAGAAAAGAAGCCGGCAAAGTTGATATATCGATGGAAAATATCGACAAAGTCGATATCGCATTAGAAAAGACCGACAAAGTCGATATGACAATGGAAAAGACAGACAAAGTCGATATCGCATTCAAAATACCCAAAAAAGTTGATATATCAATTAGAAAAATCGACGAAGTCGATATCGCATCAGAAGAGACCGACAAAGTCGATATCTCAAAAGAAGAGACCGACAAACCCGATATCGCAATAGAAGAGACCGACGAAGTCGACATGGCAATAAAAAAGACCGGCAAAACGGATCAACCAATTGAAAAGATCGACAAAGTCGATATCAGATTGGAAGAGACCAACAAAGTCGATATCTCAGTGGGAAAGACCGATGTAGTCGATATCGCAAAGGAAAAGATCGACAAAAACGATATCGCATCAAAGAAAACCGACCAAGTCGATATATCAATGGGAAAGATCGACAAAGTCGATATCGCATTGGAAGAGAGCGACAAAGTCGATATCGCAATAGAAGAGGCCTATGTCGAAAAGGAGCAAGAGGAGCTGTAATATACTGAAAATGTCCTATTTGGATCAACACAGAAACGTATGCCCGATTTACCTTCCAATCACAGCTAGAACTGCTTTCGAGATCTACGGATTCTTTATTCAAGGCGGACGCCGCAAGAAAATGACGAGCACAACAACGTAAACAAAATACGTATTTTCATAATGTTTTCTTAAGTAGAAATTAAAACAAATATTTCATTGTCAGCATATCTGAAAAGAATATTACGTCAATGTTTGCATTTTACTTTCTTTTTCTTGTCTATTTTTGTCTGTATTTATATTTCCATTTTGAAATCGGAACACTGATATATGATGCATTTGGGTTTCTCCTGCATACAATGAGCTCATGTGTTAAGTAACTATATGTTTGAAACGATCCTTACGTATAATAGAATGGATTTTCCTTCGATCTTTAAAGTCGATCATGGAAAATGTAAGTCACACTTTCACACATTCTAAATTTAATTGACAGCTTTATTTTTTTTAATTCCTAAGGATACTTCTTCCACACTTGTAAAAATTGCCATCGATAAACTCCAAAGTGAAACATTTATACAATATTTGGGTTTTAACAGAAATCAACACCATTTTGATAGAACACTGCATAATGTTGAAAGCATTTGAACATGCCAAATTTGGTAACTCGAATAGATACACTGCAGTTGTTTATTTGGTTTTTTTTTCGGGGGGGGGGGTTGTTTCTTTTTTGTGGGGGGGAGTCTATTTACAATGAGAGCGATTGCAAATCTATAAATCCCTCATCACTTGATTGGCGACATGTGACGAAAATAGTGTAATGGGTGTTAAATATGAACCAAATGAAACCTATCAGGTGTCAGTTGTCGTTGATAAAACACCCGTGTCGTGAGATGAAGAGGTTATTGAGCACGCGTTTATCTGAGACAAATCATACATTAAGGTTATGGAAATCTTTTCTCAAATTCTTACAACTCTAGTCCATAAAACAAACTTAACAGAAAATAGTGTCGACTCTAAGATATGCTGATGCATGCTGGGTCAACAGAAACAAGCCTACTTGATTCGTTCAACCTGTGAACTTAAGTTTGCAATATAATAATGTAACAAAACGTTTACATCTCATTCAGCACGATACTCTTGTGTGGCTCCCGATCAGAACAAACTCAGCCATAACTCAGACATAAGGTCAGAAATATTCGTAGGAATATATCATATTTTGGTGATTCGCCCCTCCCCTTTCCCGGTAAGAACCACTGATCCACGGAAATCTTCTGGCAGCTTTCTCACATACCCACTTTGGCCGAGCTCGAGACTTTAACCCTCGTCGAGAGGTGATTGTTATGATCGATAAAGGCGATTGCTTTCGACCAATCGTCCAGCCGGGGTCCCTATCTTGAAATAGCTTAGAATTTTTATATGTTAGATTGATTGCTAGATGTCTTAAGATTTTCTTGCATTCCCCTTTACAGTTGTTGCCAATGTTTTCACCAGAATTTTAGTCGAATATTTTTTTAACTGTGGGTGAGTGCCAGGGGGCCAGATATGCTATATACTATTGAAACTGTTTCGTTTTTGTGTTGTTTGCACTATTCAAAAACATCTTTAAAATAGCAATTCCCGTCATATATAAACAAGCAGTGTCACGTGACTGAAATCATACATTCTAATGTATATGTGTTCGCACTCATTTGCAGTACTTGTGCGTTTTTTGAATTGGAGCACTTTCATGTATTTAAATAAACCTGTTTCACTATGTCTTCATGCTTTTGTAAGTCTTCATCAATACATCATGTCTTCATGCTTTTGTAAGTCTTCATCAATACATCATGTCTTCATGCTTTTGTAAGTCTTCATCAATACATCATGTCTTCATGCTTTTGTAAGTCTTCATCAATACATCATGTCTTCATGCTTTTGTAAGTCTTCATCAATACATCATGTCTTCATGCTTTTGTAAGTCTGCATCAATACATCATGTCTTCATGCTTTTGTAAGTCTTCATCAATACATCATGTCTTCATGCTTTTGTAAGTCTGCATCAATACATCATGTCTTCATGCTTTTGTAAGTCTTCATCAATACATCATGTCTTCATGCTTTTGTAAGTCTGCATCAATACATCATGTCTTCATGCTTTTGTAAGTCTTCATCAATACATCATGTCTTCATGCTTTTGTATGTCTTCATCAATACATCATGTCTTCATGCTTTTGTAAGACTTCATCAATGCATCATGTCTTCATGCTTTTCTAAGACTTCATCAATACATCATGTCTTCATGCTTTTGTAAGTCTTCATCAATACATCATGTCTTCATGCTTTTGTAAGACTTCATCAATACATCATGTCTTCATGCTTTTGTAAGACTTCATCAATACATCATGTCTTCATGCTTTTGTAAGACTTCATCAATACATCATGTCTTCATGCTTTTGTAAGTCTTCATCAATACATCATGTCTTCATGCTTTTGTAAGACTTCATCAATACATCATGTCTTCATGCTTTTGTATGTCTTCATCAATACATCATGTCTTCATGCTTTTGTAAGACTTCATCAATGCATCATGTCTTCATGCTTTTCTAAGACTTCATCAATACATCATGTCTTCATGCTTTTGTAAGTCTTCATCAATACATCATGTCTTCATGCTTTTGTAAGACTTCATCAATACATCATGTCTTCATGCTTTTGTAAGACTTCATCAATACATCATGTCTTCATGCTTTTGTAAGACTTCATCAATACATCATGTCTTCATGCTTTTGTAAGTCTTCATCAATACATCATGTCTTCATGCTTTTGTAAGACTTCATCAATACATCATGTCTTCATGCTTTTGCAAGTCTTCATCAATACATCATGTCTTCATGCTTTTGTAAGTCTTCATCAATACATCATGTCTTCATGCTTTTGTAAGTCTTCATCAATACATCATGTCTTCATGCTTTTGTAAGTCTTCATCAATACATCATGTCTTCATGCTTTTGTAAGTCTTCATCAATACATCATGTCTTCATGCTTTTGTAAGTCTTCATCAATACATCATGTCTTCATGCTTTTGTAAGTCTTCATCAATACATCATGTCTTCATGTTTTGTAAGTCTTCATCAATACATCATGTCTTCATGCTTTTGTAAGTCTTCATCAATACATTCTATTTTTTATGTTCTTAAAAATGTGTCTCTTCCATTTGTACTTTTCCTGTGATAAAACCAAGGCACTATATGGAATACAAAAAATAATGAAAGGCAAAATACGACTAGCAGCAGAGAGGTCGAGCCCACCTTGTTATAGAACGTCATAAACTTAAAAATAAAGTTTCCTTTGCAAATGAAAAATACAAGGTCAATAACGCCAAACAGATGCCTCTAACTGACCGAGAGTTTCCCTAATTGGGTTAATTGCTTTTGTTACTTTATCAGTTGTTAGTGGGGTTTTTTTCTTCAAATTTTGTGTGTTTTATTTACCCCAGCAGAGAGGGCAATCCCACCTTTTAATAGAACGTCATAAACTTACAAACAAAGCTTCCTACTAAAACGAAACTATAAGGCCAATGACGTAAAACCGAAGACTCTTACGGGTTGCTTTATTCTTTTCTAAATTTGTTTGCACGTTTTCGTTTACCCATATAACGTTTGACTGAGGTCTCGCCGCCTCTGCTGCGATAAGTAAATCATTAATATATATCAATACTAACCAGTTACTGAATCGTATACAGATAGATTAGCTCGAGAAAGATTAGAAGCAATAAAGAAATTTTTTCCAGTTCGTGATTCTGTCAGACAAAAACTACAAGAACGTCTGGAGTCTCAGGTTGATCATGCAGAAAGTTCTAAACAATTATTTAAACATGTTACTAAACCACTAAACTTCTACTTCCTCAACTTGAAAAATTAACCGAAAAAAGGAAGAATGTTACAAGATTTTACTGGTAGAATGCCTCAACTAGCAAAACCTGTTGATATATATATATATATATATATATATATATATATATATATATATATATATATATATATATATATATATATATATATATATATATATATATTCCACAGCAATATCCATTAACACAATCTTTTGGATCTGTAATAGTACTACTAGATCAACATGAAGAAGTGACATTTTAAGTGAAACCTGAGGATAAAGGATTTGGCTTGATGCATATTTGGTTTATTGCTAAACTGCCACCTAATGAAATAATGAGCTGCCCAATCAACGTGCAACAGTACATATACAACCAGGTGCGCGAATGCAAGCAAACTGAAACATGAGTATGCAGTGAAATTAAAACAAATATCATAGACGTGTGGTTGTCATTGATATAATTGTATTTTCAGTTTCCGCCGTTATCGCTGGAACAGGTGTATTACTATCAACAATAACACCTTACCATCAGTTATAGTACCGATAACAATTAGCATTTCAGCTGCAAAAACAATTGCTGATGCTCTTAATATCATTGCTAACAAAATATCTTCTTCTTCTTTATGTCCCTCCGCGCAGTGGGGCGCATAGGGCAACAAGCTTCCTCCAGTCATCTCGATCGGCAGCCTTAACCTCCGCTGCGTCTAAGTTGATATTGACGGCTCGCAGATCTTCTATAAATGTCCGTCGCCATGTCTTTCTCGGTCGTCCAATGCCTCGTTTCCCACGTGCTGGCGTCCACCACATCGCCGTCTTTGCGTGGCGCGTCTCGGCCATTCTCAGAACATGCCCCGCAAAACGTAATCTTCTTTCTGCGACCACTTCTCCCAGGCTTCGGGTGTTTGCTCTTCTGAGGATTTCCTCATTAGTGATGTGGTCGTGGTAGGTGACACGAAGAATTCGTCGCAGACATCGCTGTTGGAATACGTTCAGCCTGCTGACCAGCTTCTTCGTGCCTTTCCATGTCTCGCAGGCGTAAATGGCGGATGGGATGACGATAGTGTTGAAGAGGCGAAGTTTGGTGTTTGTGTGAATCGACCGACGTGTCCAAATTGGGAGAAGACGTTGGAATACGGCTGCCGCTTTGCCAATTCGACATTTGACGTCTGCATCAGCTCCACCTTCCTTGTCGATGGTGCTTCCCAAGTAGGTGAACTGCTCGACTTGGCCGATGGTCTGGCCGTCTACGCTGACCCGCACAGGTGTCTTCCGGTTGACCGCCAGTGTCTTCGACTTTTCTGTGCTAATTCTTAATCCAACTTTAGCCGCCTCCACCTCCAGGTTGGTGGTCATTTCCTGAAGAGATCTCGCATTCTCTGCCAGCAGCGCAATGTCGTCAGCAAAATCCAGATCTGTCAGGCGTGCCTTATCCTTCCACGTGATGCCATATTTCGGATGGTCCATCGCCCTTCTCATGACAAAATCTATTGCCAGAAGGAATAAGAAAGGCGAGAGTATGCATCCCTGACGGACTCCTGTCTCAACAAAATATCTACATTTAGTGAAAATAAACTACACGAGTACATACTAAAGTTACATACAGCGACGCTAGCATACTCTAAATTATCCTCGCTGATATCACCAGGCCCTAGCGATGGATAATATCGGATAGCGAGTTTATAGAAATGATTAAGATTCACAACGAGGCAACGACTACTGATTTAGCAAATAATAATAATAATAATAATAATAATAATAATAATAATAATAATAATAATAATAATAATAATAATGTCTTTCGGAAGAAATACTGCAACCGAACTTCGTTACTACAATTACAATATAGGACAAAATGATATCAGTAAGCTCGTCCAACCCTGAATTTAATATTAATTTTCCAACTGGATCCAGTGAAAGGAATTGAGCTTACACAGTTACGATTAGACTATAATTGGTCGAGTATTATGTCAAAATCATTCGGCGGTTTACGGGCGAAGAACAAGTTAGGATTTGCAAATAAAAACAAAGCATCCAACACCGATGGTGTTGTGACCCCCGATTGGAATGTTGTTTTTATTCCAATGGATAGTTGTCAAATCGAACAAATCAACGATGAATTTTAACGCAGAATTAGATCTATTACAGGAAAAGAATCAACATTAGCTATATAGTTCATCTGCGTTTGAATTGAAATCACAAGATTATGCCGTTGATATATATCAATCGTCAATCCGATCTGTATTAGCATGGCCTGAAATCCCGCCAGAATATAAAGAACCACCAGAACCGCGACGAGATGATTTTTTTAAATAACGAAAAAACGTTTACCAATGTTCCAAACTATCGAAATTTATATCCATGGACTAGTTAGTGTGAGCGGGTACATTGTAATTATAAAATATTAACACGAACAATTGAATCAGCTGCGGCGATAACATATTTATATAATCATAACAGAGATCAGATTTTGAATTATGCTCGTTCCTGTATTAAACTCGATCAACGTAAACAAATAATGTCTAGTTCTGAATAGTTTAGTAAGTTTTAAAAAACGAAACAATATATATATATATATATATATATATATATATATATAAAAACATGATTTTTTTTTTTACAGATTTTTACTAATCACTCTCAATAATTATTTCAGCTGTCTCACGTGTGAATAACATATCTAGCTATATTGTACATGTAATGGAATGTTTCTTTGCATTGATTGGGTTTGCATGTTGAAAACCATCAATATCCTTCTACTGATTTTATCTATAAAATCATAATATACAATTATGTTACTTCATTGATATTTATTATGATGCAGTTTGTTACTTAATTATGATAACAAAACAAACTGCGATTTACGGACAAACATGTACTACAAGATTATCTCCCTTACACCATGTCGTTGACTTTAAAAAGGAAGAAGTAGTAGATCAAAGTGAATTTTTGAGCGCATTTTTCATACTGAAGATTGCACAGTAACAAGATAATAATTTATTAATTACTGAACAATGAGAAAAAAAAATACTAAATACAATGGAGGTAACTACTTAGTTATTACACCGGAGATAGTTTAGCTTCACAGCTATCTCTCACAATTATAGAAAATGACGTTTTGTTTATATTTGAGAGAGAGAGAGAGAGAGAGAGAGAGAGAGAGAGAGAGAGAGAGAGAGAGAGAGAGAGAGAGAGAGAGAGAGAGAGTTACGATTAGACTATAATTGGTCGAGTATTATGTCAAAATCATTCGGCGGTTTACGGGCGAAGAACAAGTTAGGATTTGCAAATAAAAACAAAGCATCCAACACCGATGGTGTTGTGACCCCCGATTGGAATGTTGTTTTTATTCCAATGGATAGTTGTCAAATCGAACAAATCAACGATGATTGAGAGAGAGAGAGAGAGAGAGAGAGAGAGAGAGAGAGAGAGAGAGAGAGAGAGAGGAGAGAGAGAGAGAGAGAGAGAGAGAGAGAGAGAGAGAGAGAGAGAGAGAGAGAGAGAGAGAGAGAGAGAGAGAGAAATTGGTTATATTTTCTACGACATATTGTACCGAACATGGGTGAATATCAAAATATCTCCCAACTGAATGTATGGATTGAAATATGATTTTTCACAAGTTTCTGTATTCACTAATGTAATAACTCTCTTTGCAACTTTTAATTTCTTCTTCATACTTACCAGTATCACCACATGCAGAATGCTGACTCGGCGTGATAGCTCTCAGATTAGATAAAATAAGATCGATTCTTAAACCGTTAATATGATCGATCACAAAACCGTTTTCCATTAAAACATTTAAAATATTAACCGATGGCAAAGATAAATATTTATTTCTCCCGGTACTGAATATGAGATAACCAATATTAATGACATTACCAACCGTTTTGTTTTAGCTGACAGTGTCTGATGACGCCATTACGAGATGCTACGTAATTTTTAATGATTGGGTGTTTGACAAAATCTTTTGGCGCCATTAAAATAACAATATCATTTGTTTAATTGATTATTTGTCTAAATTATTACATCTTGCTAGATAGTCTTCCATACTTTATATATATAATTCTCACTACAATTATCTTTTTTTTTTCCTCCATTATATCTTTTTAATTCTATGTTTTGGTTACCACTACATCGCACACACGAGCGCATATCTCCTCAAACACACACATACACACACACACACACACACACACACACACACACACATATGTGTGTGTGTGTGTGTATGTGTGTGTGTCTATCCATCCATACATACGCGTGTGTGTGTGTGTGTGTGTGTGTGTGTGTGTGTGTGTGTGTAATATTTCAATTTAAATATTTGTCTCAATTTTGAATTAAACTTTGATTAATAGCTTTTATGACGCCAAGAAAGAATTTCGCAATGATGGCGCATCTCATGTGTGGTCAACGTTTAAAAGCATGTGCAATGACAAAAATGTCGATGCTAAGATGAACGACAAACAAGCGCCAACGATCATTAATTATCTTGACAATGGAAAATATATTTTTTAAAGTAGAATTGTATGTGCACTCAGAACAGACAATTGGATTATTCGTGACAAATGTGATACTGTCCATCTTAAATAACAAACTGAGTAAACATTCTAAACCAGGAATGTTGACTGCTACGGACAAACCGTATTATGAAAGAGCGTATCCTGTTACAGTAGATATTTATGGATTTTATCCGATAAATGAAAATCCCAGCGTTGATACTATAAAGTCAATGAAATTTTAAAAAAATAAACTCTGTAGCTCAATGAATAACGGAACATTTTACAAATTCAAACCATGAGAATAGTTTAACGGATATTAGACGTAACCAATAAGTGGGCTTAATGATGTATCCAAGTTAGAAGAAAAAAAACCCACAAATTTCCAATAATTGTAGAAAGAAAAACGCAAGACTTTGTACGCGATGGGAAACATTATATACACGGATGAACTCCAATAAATATTTTTGATCATAATGCACAAGCGTCGACTAGCGCATGAACAATATTTCCACGAAAGAGAACTGAAAGATTTTATAAAAATGATATATTTTATCGCGAAAATCAGTAAAAATAATCCCGTATCAGTATGATGTTCGCCCGATGATGAAAAATATGATGAAAAATATGATATGACCTAACGGCGATGATGAAAAATATGATATGACCTAACGGCGATGATGAAAAATATGATCAAATATTATGACCTAACGGCGAAATCTACTGTCTAGAATCACTCCATGAACAAATGGAAAATCTAGCGGGGAAATTTTCATCACAGACAGACAATCCTGAATGTAACAAAATAACCGGATGGGAGTTCTTGATTCACAACCGAACACTTTTGAAGATGATATAAATATAATGTTTAATAATGAATGAGATATTAATTATGAATACGTGCGTGTATATATAATCCACATATTGGATGAATTAACATAAGAACACACAAATGTAATGCAAATAAATTTCCCAACAAAATATAAAGACATGGGGAATGCTTCACAGTGATGTCACATTTAAAGATGGATATAGTTAGCAAAGAATGTAGTTTTACTCATTTAGTAAAATGAATTAACCCGTTGAAATTATGCAAACCAAAACTAGGACAGATATGCAACTTATTTTTACAATCCCGAAAGATGCAATGGGTTTTACGACCCCACAATTAGCCCCCGGCTACAATATTATATGCAAGGAGATATACTCATTCGTCCAAACACTTTATTTCAGCTCCACGGCTGCTGCCAAGGAGATATACTCATTCGTCCAAACACTTTATTTCAGCTCCACGGCTGCTGCAGTACAGTTTCACAGATTAATTACTGTGGTTGGCTTTTCAGCTTTGCACCACGTCGACATCGATCACTCTGATAACATGGAATGCTTGAACCCCACTCTAGCTACTCTGGACAGTCCAGACAGCTGTACAGAGCTCTGCACATTCCGGACGCTCCGGACACTCTAGACTCTGGATATCTGAAAACATATCCAACACCGTGTACTATACATGACACACACAGGCATACAAACGTAATAACGTTATACACGATAAGTTATTCAGATTACAATAATAGAACAATAATAACAAAACAACAAGTTCAACCGCTTCGGTGGCCTGGTGGTTAGAGCGTCCGCGGCGGAAGCGGGGTGTCGTGTGTTCGATCCCCGGCCGAGCCATATCAAACGACTTACAAAAATGGTACTAACAGCTACCTCGCTTGGCGCTCAGCATTTAGAGGCTATTGTTAGGACTGGTAGGCCTGGTGTCAGGATATATATGACTGGGTGGAACATCATGCTACATGTATGCGGCATGATGCCCCTGTACTAGACATCACTATAAACTGCCTCACTGCAGACATCGTAGCCATATGACTGAAATTGTTAAAGCTACGTTAAAAATCCTATCATACAAACAAAACAACAATTTCAGGAGTAAACCCAACCCTGCTCGATAAGAATCATACTGTACTAAACATTTCTTTAAAATGTAGCTTTATATTACTAATATAAATCCCTTGCTCAGTCGCAAGCAAGAATATAAATATGTGTATTATATTGCGTAAACCATAGCTACAAAACATACACATGTTTTAAATAGATGTGGTTGTACAATAGTTATATCTTACATACAAGAAATTAATATACTTACTTACCTCTACAGCTAAAGATGTGTAAGTCCTTATAGTAGACAGCTGACTGACAAGAGAATCCGTAATGGAATGGGCTTTACCTACTGTGATGTATTTTTACACAGATATTGTCTGTGCACTGAAGACATTCTGTTATTCCCATAGAAAAAACTTTGCACGTGCGACCTTGAAGTTGTTAGACCTTGTTGTGTCGAATATTGTCACAGTGGAATGTGGAACACTAAGTATGTATACACAGACGTTATATCTTTGGATATCCGGGCAGTTTTCTATGGATGGACGACTGTAGTGAGTAATTTGCGCGGCTTGGATATCCCAGTCTTGAATTGACTAGGGTATCAATAAAAGGACTATTACCTGACTTTGACTTGAATGGATATGGACCATTACCTGACCTTGACTTGAATGGATATGGACCATTACCTGACCTTGACTTGACTGGACTTGACTGTATAGAATTATTTGAATTTGCTGAGAATTGACACCCAATTTGTTATGTCTGGTTTGGTAGACACTTTTCAGGGGAAAAATACACGCCAATTGTTTTATTGCTATATATGCGTGATTGTAAAATAGTGATATCGTTGTCGGCCAGTGAATCAATTGTATTGGAAACATATGTGTTTGGTTACCACAACCCGATAGTTTTACCCTTGACAGTGTCAAAGTAATTTTCCTCATCTCAACGAAAATGAAATTACTGACAGTTTCAATAATATTTCTTAAGTCAGATATGAAAGCGATGAAAAAGTCGCGAAAGATCTGGGCAGAAAAATAAAATGTAAATTTACTCCATGAAGATCATATTATCACGAAAGACATTGTCCAAGATTAATTATGGATGATAGTGAACTTAAAATCTTTGATACCGCACTTAAGAATACGTTTAAAGGCAAAGAAACAGCTCTCTTGTCAAATGGAAGTAATTTAGGTACGATTATAAGTTTACACTTTTGCTCGCTCACGTTTTAATAAATATGTTATTGATGAGAAATAGATATTACTGACACCTCGGTCAGAGTTGCCACGGATTCGTTTTATATCGCAAGAAAATATTTAGAATCACTGAAGTTTTCAGGGATTGATAAATCAACGGGCTAGTGATCGTGGAGAATAAAACAATAAATGTTACACGGTTATACCACATCTGCTGCTGTTCCCGTTAAAAGTATGTATCGAAAAAAATAATCAGATATCGCTTACATCGGCTCCTTCTGTGTATGATCCAGTATCCAAAAATAAAACTATTTATCTAAACAGACCTTGTGGTAGCTATAAAAACAACTCGAGTTATTAAATTATTTAGACAGAGTTTATATTTAGTTGTGTTAACACCAACACACAGACTTGTGAGAGAAATGAAAAATCGAGATGTAAAATCATGTACTTATGACACCTTTGTTTGGTACAAGGGTGACAAATATACTCCTGAACGAATGGGTGAGAAATACATACCTAAAAATTAATTTGGGATAAAATATGTACCGTTTAGTTAGACGTGTTAACAATGTTTCTTGATTGGTTATTGTTAAAGAATACCGCGGTGATAATGTGTGGCGATCACGGTCAACCACCACCTTTTGTTGGATTGACTCGGCTTAAGAAATTAATAAGATTACAATCGAATACAATTCAGTGTGAATTATTGCGTGAAATAATTTCAGAAACTTCTATTAATGATATTTGGGTAAAATGGAGACCTAGCCATTTGAGAGTGGCAAGTACGATAGTTCGTTATATTTTTCAACAGAAATTATTTATATTGCAATGAGAAAAGTTTTCAAATCTACCCGTACTATTATGTTCTCGCCCAGCCGATATATGCAAACAAACTATTGAAGTAGATATACCAGGATCATCGTAGATACTTATCTTGCGTTATATGATATTGTCTTAGTTCCTGTCAGTGTTGTTGAAGATGCACTAAAACTAGATAAAAACTCCATGGACGTTAGGAGACAAAGTGACGATCTATTAATCTCAAGGATTAACTATTACTGATACATTTGTTTGGATCATCGATGCTCGTATCGAATGGTAAAATTTAGTTTATCTCGCAGTGTCGCGAGACAGGAAAATGTCTAAGTTGCCGGTGGTTATTGCAACTTTTGCTGGCACCAACAACGAAGTTGTTAGCGTTGATATAGAAAGAAACAAATTAATTAGTTATAATCAATGTAACAAAAACATATGATCGCGACTTTGATCTTGATGGTGAATTTATTATGACATTAAAACAATAACAGAATAATCATTGTGCGAGTAACATAGAAATGTTATGGCGATACTCGAGTAATGATCTAAGACAGGTTACTGTAGACAGAATTAATAGTAAATTTGGTCACACACGAGAAAATACAATGCTGACCTGTCTTGAGTGTAATCGAAGTCGAGGCGCAGGTTAATTAAAGACGGTGGTAATTGTGTGCCTTCAGGAATTACTTCTAATTGTTCACGTACAAATTTTCGTTGAGAAGCAGTTGAATCTCATCTGGAGATTGCAGGTCTACCAGTAGATCTTACCACGCTAGATATTTTATGTGTCCTTACACTCCAAATATGAGCAGTCGCTCTTGTTCTAACTAGCTTCAAGTTCCCCGAATTTATATAAATAGCACACTCACAGTCACATTACGTGATACTGGTTGTTTAAAGATATTTCTTTTTATTGGTATGTGATGTTTTGTAAATTGTAATAATATGTTTCATGTCAGTTGCACGAGTAACCTCTTTATATAATGCAGCTATCACATTGGCAATCTCGACATTTCTTGTGTATCTGAATTATTTCCTTTGCATATTGATATCCAAAAAATGTCTCAACAAGTGTTCGATTAAATCGCTCAACGATTGCCTGATCACGATGAGTTGCAGTATGTCCTCGTCTAATTTCAACATCATGTCTTTTCATAAGAGATGATACATCACCAAGAAATTCTTTAACAGGATCGACCTGTAATAGTTGCAGCCATCTTAGACCACCTTGTGGTCCAGATCCTCGTTGATAAATTCGCTCAAAAGCAGATACAATTTCTGCTGCTGTCTTTGTTGATAACGGTTCTGCTTCGTTATATGTACTTGATAGTATCATGTGATAAAATAATTTGCTTGATGAACTTCATTAGGAGTGCTGGCATTAAAATGTGCATGCTGAATTAGTTTAGGTGTTGGTAGATCAATTTGCCAAATTGTCCGTCATGCTAACAAATTTGAGGCGGCAGAACGTTTGACACTTGCCGCACCAGCGAGTTTACTAATTGATACTCTTCCTTTCCAATCTCCTCTCGGGCTATGATAAATCTAGTCCATTATTTTAATAATTAGTTGATTAATTACTGGCTCCAAATAATAATTTACCTTTCATCGCATATCTTACCAACCATGTAGCTAATGATTCTCTGATATTTTATTTTTTTATGGAATTTAACGAGTGTATCAACTTCACGTCTACAATTTATCTATCTTGCAGGGGTTTGCTTTTATAAGCTATATAGTAAACGTGAAATGATTGATCAGTTAGAACATAGACTCCAGGGTTTAGTTGATCATGGTTATTAAGTTGAATATAAAGTCGGGTTCCATGACCACAATAATTATATCATAGAAGACTTTTTCGCCTTAGTATGTATCCCATGGAGTTCCTGGAAATTTTGACATTACTGTAGCAATATCACCACCATCCTTACGTTGAATTTTAGTGGTTGGAGTATTAACTCTGCAATGTAAACGATATAGATTCGTGTATATGTATAATAGGGATATAATTGATTTCCCAGCGACACGAAAGCAAGCGCCCGTAACACATATTTCAGCATTACCAAAATCTATCAGAATGCATATAATAGGTCCGTCTGAAAGTGGAAAGACACAATTATTCCCTACTCTGATAATGAGATGGCTTAAGTGAGATAAGTTGCATTTATTAGCTCAATTAGTTGATGATCAGAGATGCAACGATGTACTTAAAGGTTTTAATTGAAAATGCAAAATTGGTAAATGAAAACGGCGATGATATTATTAATTGTATCAGCGATATTCATCTTTTAGTTTATGATGTAATGCTGGATAAACAATACAATCGGGCAAGAATAATTTATCGAGCCAGACATAAAAATACTGATATAAATTATGTTACTCAGCGATTTACACAATTTACAAAAGTGACTAGAGATAACTGAAACATTTTAGTTGTATTTAAAGGTGTTGATACACACACTCTGAGAAATATTCATCAGACTTGGTGTCGTGGAGACATAGAATTATTTAAGTTTAAAACCTTATTTTCAGGCGCGAAAGCTACGCCACACGGTTTATACAACGATACATTTATATGATCGTCGGTCGCGATTTCGTGTAGGTTTTGATAATATATTTGATTGAGAGACTGATATAATAAACTATAGCAGCAGAGGCGGCGCGACCTTGATAAAATGCCGTATGGGTAAACGAAAACGCGCGTACAAATATAGACAAAGATAAAGTAACCCGTAAGACGTTTTCTTGGAGAGAATCTCTTGGTTAGTTAGAAGCTTTGGTTTGACGTCATTGGCCTTATCGTTTCGTTTCCGTAGCAAGCTTTATTTTTAAGTTTGTGAATTCTATAAAAAGGTGGGCTCTGCCTCTCTGTTTTGGTACACATAGCATACAAACTTTGAAGAAAAAAACAAACAACTGAAAAAGTAACAAAACAAGTAACCAAATTAAATTCTCGGTCAATTAGAGGCTTCGGTTCAGCATTATTGACCTTGTATTTTTTTTTTTCATTTTCGAAGCAAGTTTTATTTTTATGTCTATGACGTTCTAAAAAGAGATGGGCACCCCTTCCCTGCTGCTCGACTACTTAAGGAAAGAAATACAACAAAAAAAAAAAAAACGTTTTACATGGTGGTCAGTCACTCAGCGAACAACTAACAAGTAATTGCATGCATACCTACCTACCTACCTACCTACCTACCTACCTACCTACCTACCTACCTTCATACATACATACATACATACATACATACATACATACATACATACATACATACATACATACATACATACATACATACATACATACATACATACATACATACATACATACATACATACATACATACATACATACAGTATATTCATTTTTTTTTAAACTTTTATTGTGGTGAAACAAAACATGTTTTCGTTTACTATTTAAAATTGCTTAGGGCTACATTAAAGTTATTCGTCCCGACCAGTGACATAAATACAGTCTTTTGCATAAACAACACTGGAAAACTAGGATATTTCCCATTGGAAGATAAATTATTTGTTATACGTCAGGTTCTGAAAAGTTACGTCAAGCGGTCTTTGCGTTCACTTGCCTTTAGCAATAAGCAGCGTGAATAGCAGGAAGAAAACTACTGACCAGTGAAGTTCAGCCGTTAGCCTATCCGCTTGCCGGAATTGTGTATCGAACCCGGTTGCGGTGAGATACGAAGCAAGTATGTTTCAACGACAATTTATCGGCCCCTATCTTATCCAGTCTAATATATCACACAGTTACATCTATACTTCATAACTACTTCAACATTCTCATAAACAGTGTAATACTGAATAGATGCAAGGGCAATATATTTACTAATCTAATTCTTCTGTTTGTACGTACTTAAATTTACACTACCCCCCCGGCGAAATCAGTGTTATATAAATCTATCGGCTGGGTATTTAATAGGGTTATTCAGGAATGAAACCTTAATCAAAGGTACTTTTTTAAAGTATATTTTGACAGAAAAGAGAGGGTTTGTTTGTACTAACAGCCCTTACGTTAATACAAGTAATTATTTTTAAACATCAGTGTGTACCCATGATAACCCTTTGACTGTTTCATAAAGTAGTGCTCTCGAAGTTTCTGTGTTGTGCTGGTGGAATTTCTTGGGTAAGTTGAATATTAAATTGGCAGCGTAACAAAAGTCGATATTCCTGTAGGATGTATTTCCCATAAATGTCTTCACCTCTTATTGTTCAGCGTTTCGTTAAAAAATCGAATATTTCCGGTTGTATTGAATACTGTCGTGCGTGGGTTCCCGAGGATGTTTATTTCAGTATGAAGATAAGTATTTTTGGAAAAAGAGCACGAAAAATGTACATAATCCATCTTTTGTTATTTCGGCATTTGTTTATGTGTACCACTAAAATATTAAAACAAGTATAGGGGCAAAATATGCAAAAGTATTTGAATTACAAGAGATGCATCTAAACTTGATAATATTTAGCTACTTCAGCACATATTTCACTGAGCATATTCTCAGTTCACAATAAAAAAAAATATTTACTAAACACGTATCAAGCAGCGACATTTCACAAACAGACAATATGTACACACTGAAAGATGTTTTATACCCTATATTATAATACATTTCTCTATAATATATATACTTCTTTAATATTTTGGGGTCAATTAAGAAACATTTTTTTCAAACCTTGACCGGTGCACTAGTCAACAGATGGAATGATTATTCCAAATATATAACAAAATCCTTTTACAAATACTATAAACCAGTGTTTGGTATGTGTTTGGGTGCGTGTGTGTGTGTCTTCTCGGGGTTTGAATTAAATTTAAAGCTCGAATTATATTATAACAGCGTTTTCATTCATGTGTTTTGAAGGGTTATCTTCTTGTAAGAAAGGACGATATTGAATAATAAGATGGCTCGATAATCCGTGTTTGCTTTAAGCCAGCTATTGTTCAAACCCAAACTCAATTTGTCATCAAATCGCTTTTTAAATGATTTACCTAATTGTGTACGTTTAAATCTTATTTTAGTAAATAAAGAATTATTCTTTTTCTTCTTTAGCCACTTCTTGAAGACATACAGATGCAGGTTAAAGTCTGAAATGGCCTCTATAAATCTTTTCCAAATTACCATTGTCAATCATTTCAAAATATTTAAGCAACGACGACAT